>LPNX010599637.1:0-25346 GCA_001517045.1 Pseudotsuga menziesii | reverse complement strand
CCTTGGGCATCAAATGTGCGAGAAAGGGCATCCGCCACAATATTTTCCTTACCCTTCTTATAAGTGATCTCATAGTCATAACCCATGAGTTTGCTAACCCATTTCTGTTGTGCGGGGGAGGATACCCACTGTTCTAGGAAATATTTCAGACTCTGGTGATCAGTCTTGATGCAGAAATGATTACCTAAGAGGTAGGGTCGCCACTTTTGTACTGCATGCAAAATCGCCATCATTTCCTTCTCATATGTAGAGGCAGCTAAATTCTTACCGGAAGGGCTTTGCTGGTCAACGCAATGGGGTGTTCATCTTGAAGGAGAACAACACCAAGTCCATTGCCGCAAGCATCACTCTCAATAGTGAAGGGCTTGGAAAAATCGGGCATAGCTAGAACAGGTCTAGTACACATAGCTTGTTTCAGCTTGTCAAATGCACACTCAGTAACATGTGTCCATGTAAAAGCATCCTTTTTCAACAGAGCAGTTAATGGAGCTACAATATTCCCATAATCCTTGACAAACTTGTGGTAGTAGCCAGTCAACCCCAAAAAACCACGAAGGCTCTTGAGTGTCTTAGGAGGTGGCCAATTGTTCATGGCAGCGATTTTGGTAGGATCCACATGAACCCCTTGTGCTGAGATAATGTGCCCAAGATACTCAACTTCCTTTTGGCCAAAAACACATTTAGACTTTTTGGCATGGAGATGATGATCAGAGAAAAGTTTCATTACAAGAGCCAGATGCTGGAGATGTTCAGCCCATGTTTTACTGTAGATGAGGATATCGTAAAAAAATACCAGAATGAATTTCCGCAAATAGGGTCGGAATATTTTATTCATCAAGGCCTAGAATGTGGAAGGAGCATTAGTGAGACCAAAGGGCATGACAAAAAACTCATAGTGGCCATCATGTGTGCGGAAAGCTGTTTTAGGGATATCATACTCATGAACCCGAATTTGATGATACCCAGAGCGAAGATCCAACTTGGAGAAAAATTGAGCACCATGAAGCTCATCAAGAAGCTTATCAACAACAGGAATTAGAAACTTATCCTTGACAGTGAGGTGATTAAGTGCTAGGAAGTCAATGCAAAGGCGCCATGACCCATCTTTTTTGCAGACAAGAAGAACTGGTGAAGAAAAGGAACTTGTGCTTGGGCGAATAATACCTTGCTTCAGTAAGTCCCTAACGAGGAGTTCAATCTCTGTTTTTTGGTGAAATGGGTAGCGATAGGGCCTGATGTTGGGAGGAATGCTGCCAGGAAGGAGCTGAATATGATGGTCCTCTGGTCGTGAAGGTGGAAGTCCTACTGGTTCAGCAAAAACACCTGTATATCGATCCAGAATTTGTTGGAGATCCAAAGGAGTAGTGAGGGCCGCTGATGGTTGCATTTGAATGGAATGGAGCTGAGCGATGACACCATGGGAACTCTTCTTAAGGAGTTTTTCCATGCGATGTGAACTGATGATGCTGAGAGACCCTGGTTGTAATCCTTTCAATGTGTGTTTGTGTCCATCGGGGGAGAATTGCATTCAAAGTTCAGCAAAATCCCATAATATGGGGCCAAGTGTGCGCATCCATTGAGCGCCCAAAACCACATCACGTCCGCCTAAGGTCAAGGAAAACATGTCAGAGCGGAGGTTATAATCTCCCATAGAGATACGCACATTACGACACTTCCCTTTGCAAGGTAAGGTGCCCCCATTGGCAACCATGACTTCAAAGTTGGAGCAAGGATGGATAAAACAATCAGCTTGTTTGGCGATTCAAGGGTCAATGAAATTATGAGTGCTGCCAGAATCAATGAGTATTGTAAGAGGAAGCTTCTTGAAGTAACTGCATACCCGCATTGTTTGGGGGGCAATGACTCCAGCTAAAGCATGGAGGGATATCTCGGGCTGGTCATCCTGAGATGGAGGGTCAGTAGGCGGCTCCTTAGTGTCAACCAGAGCATCCATTGCATCAGAAGCTTCTTCACCAATTTCAGAGACAGGTGGAGAATCCACATCCAGGAGATAGAGCTTTTGTTGAACACATCGATGTCCCCGACTGAATTTCTCATCACAATTATAACAAAGCCCTTTTTCTCTGCGTGCATGCATCTCTGTTTCAGACAATTGCTTGATTGGAGGTGAGCGAGGAGCTGGTGGAATGGGAGGTCGTTGAGAACCCATATTTCGGAAGGGAACAAAAGAGGATTTGGAGCATTGTTGGGCTGCCATCTTCTCTTTTGCAAACTTAGCCAACCCCAGGGCTTCCATCATTGTGTTGGGACTGAACATTTTGACCTCAGAGCGAATTGCATCCTTTAGACCACTGATAAAACAACTCCGGTAGAAGTCATCAGGTAATCCTTCAGTGTGATTAACTAGTTTCTCAAATTCAGTTTGATACTCTTTCACAGTGCCAATTTGGAGAAGTTTAGTGAGAGCTCCTGTGAAGTCATCAAAAGCACTAGGACCAAATCGTTGCAAAAGGAGCTGGCAAAAATCAGGCCATTTTGGCTCTTCATGAGCCTTGATGTACCAACGATACCATTGAAGAGCTTCCTGTTCCAAATGAAAGGAGGCAAGTGGAACTTGGTGGACACCAAAAGTATTATGAAGACTGAAATACTGTTCTGCATGATAGATCCATCCAGTCGGATCAATACCATTGAAGCGAGGAAAATCTAGCTTCGGACCGCGAAAATTGCTGGAAGAAGAGAACCCATTGTTTGATGAAGACTCGGACTGTCGTCTGGTGTTCATAGCTGAATGCTCAAGATGGAGACCGAGAAATTTTTCATCCAGTTCCTGGAGTTTGGCTTGGATGGTTGCAAGTGCTTCCTCCATGGTTTTTGCTCCTGTGTGGGTGTGGGTGACAACCATAACCAGGAGTTTTTTTTTTCTTTTTTTTTGGGAAAGTGGGTAGAAAAACAAAAACAGAAACTGTTTTAGTAGAGGAAAATCAGGATTTGGGAAAAAATCGGAAGGGTAATTTGGGTTTGAGTAAGTTTTGGACACTATCGAAAGGACAGGGAAGCAAAAAATGGGGATTTTAGGAGCGGTGTGAAAGAATGAGAAAATTTGGTAGAGAGGGACAAAGAAGCAGAATGAGGAAAGGAATACGGTGGCAAAATTTGAAGGCGTTTGGGTGAAAATCGAAGGAGTTATCGCAAACCCTAAAAAATAGACAAATGTGGGATTTCGGGTTTTGGGAAGGGGAATTTGGGATAGGATCTTCAGGAATGAAATATGCAGAATGGAATTGCAGAGGTGTCAGTGAAGTTCAGGGAAAACAGAGTTCCTATCAGTATGTGCGACTTCCTATCGGTTCAAGGGATTCACTCGGCCACCAATGCTATTTGACGGCTTGCATATTGGGGCAGTACCCCTCACTCCACGGATCAGGTAAAACCGATAACCGCTTGGCCACAAATGACAGCTCTTGGTTTACCTCATGGGTGGGAACTAATCAATCAGGTAGGGGTTGTTGCCCTTTTCACTGGCAGGTCCTCTCAATGGGCCAGCTACTTCGGGGTTCCTGTGGTACTCCTCACAATGCGTTTTAGGGCTTATGCTCAAGTACTTCCCATAGTTAAGCAGATAGGGATTATTCCCAGATCCAAACCTGCAATAGAAGCGGAAAAAAAAAAATTGGGCAGAAATTTCACCCAACGAGCCCAAGAAAGCGCTCTGATACTAGATGTGAGGACCCTGTAGCAAACAAGTAATCAAAATACACGATATAGCAGCAGAACTCAAAATCACTTTTATATTAATCACAGGCCACTTTGAGGGGGCAACCTCCTTTGAGCAAGCTCAATACAAAATAACTTCACCCTCTCTTCCTTGGCCTCAACACACAATTATATACTAAAAATAGGCGCCAATACTATGGGTCAAAACCATGGGCCAATATAAACTATGGATCAACAAATACTACAGGCGGCTTACAAAGCATATGCGCCCAACAACAATAACACAAACTATGGATAAACAATTACTATGGGATGACTTACAAAGCATATGCGTCCAACACAATATACTAACACGGTAAAGAGAAGGATTGACATGGGTTCCTAACATTTTGACTGATAGTTCAACTACTACACTCCGATACTTGATCTGAAACTGACTGATATTGATTGGAATCATCATAAATGCTTCATGTTGAGCTAATTAGCTCTTTATTTTATTCAATTTGGCCTTTTGTGGAGATATTTTGATTTTCTCCAATTTATTATTTTAATTAATATTTCTCTTTTTTGGGGTTTTTTTGAGAAAATATGAATTATAAGGCCAAATAATAGTCCGAAACTTGGGATAAGTGTGTTTAGGGGCTAATGAATGTTTTGGATTAGAAAATAAGTGTTTATCTGCCAAAGACACCCCCTGTACCACTTAATTATTACAAATTGAAAATTTTCAATTAAACCATGGTCAAAATGGTTTAATTAATTAAAATTTTTAATTAATTTCCTATAGTAAAAAAATTAAAAATTAAAAATCACCACGCGTCCAGGAAAAAAAATTTCAGACATTGGTTTAATGTATCCCAGAGCTTAGGAAATGAACATAGAACATACCAATAGTGTCTAGCAGGTTCATATTTACTGGTTGGACTCTAATAACCCCGAAAGGCCCAAAATTCAAAATCAAGCATTCTAGGTTTGGAGGAAGCGAGAGAAAACCTCATCGATTATACTCGGCTATAGGCAAAGCATAATTGACAAGGGAAAAAACTCCCTGGAATACCTTAGTTGAAATTTTACATCATAGGGGATCAAGCCACTCAAAACCCCTACTATTAATCTGTCACAGTAATCTAGGGACTAAAACACAGTCTCATAAGAGATTTCAGACAATTAAGCCTGAAAATGGCATATTGGTGTTGCAATTGGAGTAGCAGCTCTGTATAATCAATGAAGAATGAGTAATACAATACAATGATCATGCAAGGTGCATGAATGCCAAGACAATTTGAATTCCTTAGGAGGTCATTTGAATTGAATGAATGGGTGTAGCTTAACTGAATGTAAGCCACATTAAACACACCTAGTTAACCAACTGATCAAGTCCTAGTTGACTCAAATGAGTCCTAACTGAAGTCGAAGTGCAATGGATGATTGAGTCTAACTGAAAGTAGCTCAAACACATGTCACTGCATGCCAAGCAACAAGTGGTAGCGCATCATTAACTCCATGAACCCCGATGAGGTTAACTGAAGTCAAACTGGTCATCAAAGGTGGTTCGAGGTGCCCTAGTTGACTCCAGTTCATAAATATTAATAAAAATAATCAATATAATGAGGAGGCACCTTCACCACTTAGCTTAACTGATTATAACAATCAGTTAGCAATTATATGCATTTATGACACTCAGATCACCCCCAAATTGCTCCTTGTTTGAAGGAGGAAGCCCAGTTAGCCTCCTCGAATGAAGGAGAAGGCTTAGTTGGCCTCCTTGACTGAAGATAGGTGTGGGTGTTCTCATGCGGATGTCATAGTGTGCTCATATGATGCTGATTAAGTTAATAAAACTTAGGATAGTGGTTTAACAAGGCCAAATTGACCAAATTAAGTGTGCATGTTGGGTAAATGTCTCCAACATCCCCCCTTAATCTATACTCAAGAGAAGTAAAAAATAAAGTGCATGAAATTCTAGGGCCCCGGAAACAAAGGCCATAGGTCACCCTGTACAATAATGCAACTCAAACAATTCTAAAAAATAAATCTAAGTGAGGAAAAGAGGGAAAACCCAGTGGGAAAAAACCCCCGTAAAGATGAACATTGAAAGCAGTCTGATCACCCTGATGAACTCACCCCCAACAGTGAACGGAGGTAAGTGAACTTATTTTCTAAAAATATCTTGGTGAAGATGTCTGCAATCTGCTCATCAGTGGGGTAGTATTGCAGAATGATGGTCCTATCATGCACCAATTCTCTGATATAGTGCATGTGTATCTCTACATGCTTGGTCCTCTTCCCGGTAACTGGATCTGTGGATATCTTAATAGCACTTTGATTGTCACAAAAGAGGACAGTGGAAAAAGTACTACCAAGATCAAACTCTGAAAGAATGCTTTGCAACCAAACAGCTTGGATGCAAGCATTCACCGCTCTTCAGTACTCAGCCTCTGCTGAAGACAATGCTATGGCGGCCTACTTTTTTCTAGACCAGAAAATGGGGCCACCACCAAAAATGAAGACATATCTAGAAGTAGACTTCTGATCAATAGAATCACCCGCACAATTGAAATCTGTGTAACCAACTAGCTCTAGCTCGGATTGTGCAACATAATGAATGTCATAGGTCCTGGTTACCTGAATATACTGGAGGATCCTCTTGGCTGCCTTCCAATGAATATCATGAGGCTACTGCATGTATCTTGACATAGCATTCAAGGCATAACAGATATCAGGCTGATAATGAATCAAGTAGAGCAAGCTACCTATCAGTTATCGATAAATAGTGCAGTCCATGGGAGATGTGCTTTTTCCTTCTTCAAGGCTGATCCCTGGAAGGAAAGGGAATGGAGCAGCCTTAATTAAATTCAGCCATGTTAAACTTGAATAACAGGTATGATATGTATTTGGACTGAGTGACCATTATCCCATCAATATTTCGCTCAATTTCAAGCCCCAGAAATTTCTTCAAGAGCCCCAAATCGCTCATTTCAAATGCATTGTGGAGAGCCATTTTGATGACTGAAATAGAAGTAGTTGTGCTAGCTGTAATCAGTAATTCATCAACACATAAAACAATAATAATCAAATAACCATCATACTTTTGTATATACACATTCATATCTGATTTACACCTTTGGAATTTTTGAGAGAGAAGGAAGGCATCCATCTTGGAATACCACTCTCTTGGGGCCTGTTTTAGCCCGTATAGTGACTTCTTTAGTTTGCAAACCAAAGATGGATCAGAAATGTAGCCCTCAGGATGCTTCATGTATATCTCCTCATGAATATCTCCATGTAGAAAGGTAGAATTAACATCCATATGATGCACTTCCCAGTGCTTAGATGCAAAAATTGCCAAAACTAGGCGGATGGAGTCCAGTTTTGCAACCGGTGCAAAAGTCTCATGGTAGTCCACACCTTGGACCTGGAAGAAAATTTTTGATACCAGACTTGCCTTATATTTGCTGGTTGTTCCATCAGCAACAACCTTAGTCTGAAACACCCACTTGCATTGAACCAATTTCCTCCCCAGAGAAAGAGAAACTAGCTCCCAAGTAGTGTTTTCTGAAGAGAATTCATCTCTTCGTCCATGGAAGCTTCTCAAATCCTTTTGAGCATGGTAGTAAGACTTAGGATCTGAACTTATCATTAAATAACAATATTCAGACAGCAAATTATTAGGATAAGAGAGTGCAATACATGCTCTTTGGAAATTAGACCGGGTTCTCCTTGGATCATCCAGATTTCCAATGTTATCACCTGCAGAGGAGATTGTCTGTGAAGCCCAAGTTGGGAGATGATTTTGTACTTCAGGTTCTGATTCAGCATCTGATGTTTTCTGTTCACTAATATCATAAATCAGAGGATCCAAATCAGGGTCATCACCCCCAATTACATCATCCAAATATTCAGTAGAATAGGAAGGAAATTCAACAGTTTTCTCCTTCACTAGTTCTGCCTCTTGAAGAGGCTCATCGAACATGACACTCCTTTCAATGATGATCTGTTTTGTTCTGATATCAAGCAGCTTGAAACATTTATATTCATCAGGATATCCAATAAATATACATTTGATTCTTTGCGGTTGCAAAGCCCTCCTTTTATCAAGCAAAATTCGGGCCCATGCAGTGGACCCAAACACCCTCAGATTCGACACATCCGGCTTGTGTCTGAAATATGCTTCGAAAGGGGTCTTCCCTTTCACAGATGAGTGTGGCACTCTATTTTGAATATATGTTGCAGAATTCATGGCTTCAACCCACAAATTTGCAACCAACTTCTTTGATTCCAGCATACAAGTGGTCATCTTCTTGAGAGATCGATTCTTCCTCTCCACTACACTGTTCTACTGGGGAGTGTAGGGGACTGAATGTTGGATCTGAATACCACTTTGGGAACATATATGCAGTAACTCATTACTGATATACTCCCCTCCATTATCATATCTCAAAATATTGATCTTTTTGCTAGATGCATTCTCAATCAAAGCCTTCAATTCAGTGAATTTTTTCCAAGACTTCCGACTTCTTTTTGATAAAAAAGACCGATGTGTATCTGGAAAAGTCATCAATGAAAGTGAGAACGTACCTTTATCCATTCATGGATGTTATAGGCATCGGACCACTGATATCAGAATGTACCAGTCCCAAGATGCATGATGCTCGGCTTGCCTTCCCTCGATCAAACTTATGCTTAGGGTGATTTCCAACAACACAGCCCTTGCAAATTCCGGTGGTAGCTTTGATGACCGAGAGGCCCTCAACCATAGAATTCTTCTGTAATTGCTACAAGTATTTAAAGTTTAGGTGGATGAACCTCTCATGCCATATTCTACTAACCTCATTTCCATGAGTCAGCAATGCGGTGGGATTTGCATCCACCACAAAATGGGAGAACTCGTAGGCTTTTGCATAACGGTTTGCAAGGCCTTTTGCTACAAGTTTTCTGGATGCAAGCTCTGTGATTTCTCCATCATCTGGGCTAAAGGAGACTCTCTTGGGAACTCCTATATGTGTCATTTGATAAACATTTAGGAGGTTTGATGCAAGAGATGGTACATATAGAACATTGGAAAAATAACCATGCTCAAGATCTACATTGTCTTGTCCTTCAGATACTAGATTGTGGAGTCATCTCCCATGTGGATGGGAATGGATTTTTCGCTCTCCAAATATGAGAAAGAGTCTCTTTCATCCATCATGTGATTTGAAGCTCCAGAATCTATCAAGAGAGCTTTGGACTTCGAAGTGCTTGCCATGAGAGCATGACCTCTTTCAAGATATGGTTCCCGATGTTGCTGATCTCTCCTCTGAAATATTTTTAGAAGATTGATGTGATTTTTCTCAAGAAGAGAAGTAGCTTCATCAAGTTTCTTTTTCATGCAGGCATGTTCAGGGTGGAAGCCCTTCCTGCAGTATGAACAATTGACTTTTTCCTTTCCATGATGCCCTTTGCTTTTGTTCTTCTTCAAGCCAGAAGGCTCTTCATGCTACTGGTTTTCAACTTTAGGCTTAGGATCTTTGAATTAAGTTTTTGGTTTCTTCTACTGCTTTTCTTTACCCTTCAGATCTTTGGGCCCCGATGCATAGAGGTCGTGATCACTGGAGGATCTGATGATCCCCATCTGGACAAGCTTATCATGTTCACTTGTTAGGGACTCAATGAAGGCATTGAGTGAAGGCATCTTTCATCCAAGGGTTGTGAGCTTCCCCACATGGAATGTAGAGACAAACACCGAATAATCAGCTCCAAGTTTGGAGAGTATGGCGAGGATGAGCTGATCATCCTCCTTCTCCACCTTACATTGCTTCAACAGTATTACAATGTGCTTGAACTTTGTGAAACAATCATTTAAGGTCTCAAAATTCGAAGGTTGGAGAGACATCACCTCGTTTTCAAGCTGGTAACCAATTTGTCCCAAATTTCCTTTGGAGTCTTCAATCCTGAGAGATGGAAAAGAAGATCCCGGGAAATAGAGAGGCACAAGAATCCGAATGCTTCATCTTTCTTGTTCAAGAATCTAGTTTTTTCTATCACATGACTATGCTCTTCTTTAGTGTCCATAGTGACCCGGTAGAGTCCTTTGGCACATAGCTGGATCTCCATATCTCCTTTCCATGAATGGAAATTGAACGGAGTCAATAGTTTGATGAAAGAAGGCATCTCAAACTGCTGTAGCGAATGCTTTTCACCTGTTAAAACCTGCAAATCACAACAAAAGGGGCATCGTAAGGTCGAACAGCCTGCAGATTTTAGGATTTCATCACATCCAACATAGTTGATCAAGAAAGCTTGATCAACAATTCCTTAACTTGGGGTATTAAGTGGTAAGCCTTGGCTTCTGGTGCAGTGCTGAATTTTTGAGCTTTTGCTCAATTTTTCATGCAAGATCTGTCAAAAACCATGTTTTTGAGAGATCTGAGCTTCATCCCGCCATGAGCTTTGATACCATATTAATCTGTCACAGTAATCTAGGGACTAAAACACAGTCTCATAAGAGATTTCAAACAATTAAGCATGAAAATGGCATAATAGTGTTGCAATTGGAGTAGCAGCTCTATATAATCAATGAAGAATGAGTAATACAATACAATGATCATGAAAGGTGCATGAATGCCAAGACAATTTGAATTCCTAAGGAGGTCATTCGAATTGAATGAATGGGTGTAGCTTAACTGAATGCAAGCCACTGTAAACACACCTAGTTAACCAACCGATCAAGTCCCGATTGACTCAACTGAGTCCTAACTGAAGTCAGAGTGCAATGGATGACTAAGTCTAACTGAAAGTAGCTCAGACACATGTCATTGCATGCCAACCAACAAGTGGTAGTGCATCATTAACTCCAATGAACCCCGATGAGGTTAACTGAAGTCAAACTGGTCATTAGAGGTGGTTGGAGGCGCCCTAGTTGACTCCAGTTCATAAATATTAATAAAAATAATCAATATAATGAGTGGAGGTGCCTTCACCAATTAGCTTAATTGATTGTAACAATCAATTAGCAATTAGGTGCATTTATGACACTCGGATCACCCTCGGAGTACTCCTTGTTTGAAGGAGGAAGTCTAGTTAGCCTCTCGAATGAAGGAGAAGGCTTAGTTGGCCTCCTTGACTGAAGGTAGGCGTGGGTGTGCTCATGCTGATGTCATAGTGTGCTCATTTGATGCCGATTAAGTCAATAAAACTTAGGATAGTGGTCTAACAAGGCCAAACTAACCAAATTAAGTGTGCATGTTGGGTAAATGTCTCCAACACCTACTAGCACACTTTACTACAAAAACCCCATGGGGCATGGTCATTTCAACATAAAAATAAAAATGATTATCCAAAATTGGCTAGGAAAAACATTCTGAACTTCTGCCACACTGAACATGAACATTGACCATGTTCATCAAATGGTGGCTCAACAGGAGGTTCAACTATGGTACAAAATAGTTGATAACATCTAGCTTCAACTGTGAGACATGTGCTCGATCTAATCTCTTATGCAAGCAGAGCATACGAGAACACCAGAATCTCTGGTTTCTATATCCTATAAAAACATCTCAACTTGACAAGAAAACCTCAGTAGCACAAGTTTTATGGAAAAGATTCAATGATCCAAAAGTTGTTTTATTCAAATAAATGACAAAACTTAACTAAAATTTTATTTATTCCGAAGTCCAAAAAGAAAATGCTAAAAGTAAATGTTTTCTTTAAGGAGCTTATTTTCCTACTCTAAGCATGATATAAAAGATTAGGTGTAATCATAAATCCAATGTAGCCACCTAAACATTTTATTAATGTAAAATGGTTTTTCCTTGTCTTTGGTTACCAGGCAAAACAAGAATATTTTATTCAGAAAATGAAAACCTACGTGACTATCCAGAATGGGCGGGATGGATGGGGAATCATAGGCATAAATAATGTCATCGAACTTCTTCCCAAACTGGTAGGTGCTCTTGCAGGATTCTTCCATTCAAGATTGGATAGGATTGATGTAAAAATCTGTATGATGAGGCAGATCATCATACTCATCAAAAGGGCTTCTCTGCTGATAACTTTGTGTGTAAGCCGAAAATTGCTCCGAATCATAAGGAACATCTATATGTGAAGACGATGGCTAAAAAAGATCTTCTTTTAGTTGCATCATATCGGACACTTCACTGTACTACTTCTCCAAGTCCTCATTATAGATACTCAATTACAATTTTGACTGATCATAGGAAAACTTTGACTGCTCTTCTTTACAACTTTAAAACTCCCCTCGTTGGAGACATCATAGATGAGATTCTCAAAAATATTTTCAAAACTATCATAGGTTGGATTTTCAATAAAAGTCCAATAGTCATCATAATCATCTATGTCATATATGAGAGATGCCTCATCATTGGTATCAAGTCCATGGTCACACTCCCCATTCCACTCAAAACAATCTTCTTCAAAAAGTTGGGTTTCAAAAATATCATAGGGGGCCCAACTTTCCAAATATTTATCATCCGGTGGAGAGAATGGAGGATTCACATCACACAAAACTTCTAAGATTGGATTTTTAATTAAATTCTTGTGGTCATCATCCATGTTAGGTGTAAGGGACTCTTCATCACTTGTATCATGCTCTTGATTGTACTCTCTCGCTTGGCTCCAGGTTTCTGTGGTGACAGGATGGTGCTGCACAACTGTGTTAATGTAATCTGGCTCTCTTGAATATTGTTTTTCCTCTCTCCAACTTTCTATGAAAATATTATGCATGTCACCTACATAGTTTATATACTCATGGTCGCATGATGATGCTTTGGGACCACAATCCTATGGAAAACCATCCTCCTGAATATAACATGCATAATGACAAGTAGACTCTTCATGAAGGTCTTCACATTCTCTACAAAATTGCGTTCGAGTTTCAACCATGTTAGCAGCTTCCAATTGATGAGGAGGCCTCTATTCATGGTCAGGTGCTTTTCTTTTCCAATTTACTTTTGGAGAGAAAGTTCTAGGGGCATGCTATGACTGTGCTCTTTCCATACTAATGATCTTGTTTCGCATCTCTCTAATTTGGGCTACATGTTTATCTTCCATTCTCTCAAGTATTTCCTTCATTTCCATCATTTTTTTAATAGGAACCCTCTTCTTTATGCTTATTTGAATTTAAAGGAGTCGAGGGCCTTGAATAACCAGGAAGATTGGATTCACCTGAAGACTGCATATTTCTGTCTATTTTGACTGCCATTTCTTGTGCATTTAGAACAGTAATGGGTTATTTATCCCTAATCCGATATTGCATCTTCCCACTAAGTACTTCAATGCAATAAAGCAAGATAGATGGTGCAGGTGGTTTGTAAGCAGTAGGAATGGCATTAGATAGTTCTGTGAACCATTGGTTAAAATCATCCATAGTCTCGTTCTCAAATCTTCTTTATATTTGTCAAAGAATCTAGTTGATTCCTAGGCTCTTTCTTTTCACCAAACCTGTTGGGGAAGGCAGTTTTGAAAGCTTTGAATGTAGCAAAGAAGTTGTCTGGTAAATTGCTATACCAGTCACCAGCCCTTCCATCCAAGGAAAGAGCAAAGAGTTTCATGTAAACATCATCATGTTGATGTGCAGGATCACTGATGAAAGCATTGACACATTTGGATAAACTTCTAAGATGCATAGAGGAAGTGGTGGCATCAGTTCCAGTGAATATAGGGAGCTTCTCTATAGCTTTGTCTGGAAGACGATGGGGTTGACCTGGTATCTGAGAGAAGTCAAGTTGAGTAAAATACTCACCCATTATGTCAGAAAAACAATTTTTATTATTATTTTATTGAAACAAACTACGAATTTCTAAAATAGACTTAGATCCAAGATTCTCAAGGATCCTACGAGCAGCTAGCTTATTCAATCTCCTCCTATAAACCTGTTCGGGCTCAGGGATGAAATTGACTAAACCTTCATAGCTTCTTCTAGTTGAATACCTTGGTAAGTTATTTGACAATGGAATCGCCATATGTATTCAGGTCGAATTTCAGAGAGTTGACTAGACTAAAAATCTATCAAAAAAGGTAAACAACTAAGAAAAAACTAAGGTTAAAGTCATCCAAGAACAAAAGATTTGTCCTCGGAAATGGCACCAAAAGATGTTGTCCACCGAATACACACCAACAACAGAAATCTAATGAAATTTGTCTCCTCACTTGAGAAAGTGGGAGAGGTGTGGCCTTGGGGGAAAGCACAGAGCTAGGTACTGTCACCTACTCCTGGCTCCTCTATTTAGTCTAACTCCTAACGAAGCCAAGGGGGGTAGTCCCTACAAAGAGTTTTTCTAAGGCTCAATGTTTTTAGATGTTTTTATGGTTGCGGATGTGGATGGATGTTGTTTAGGAGTTTTTTGAATTAGATCACAAATTATAATAATGAGATAACACAAGACAAAG
The DNA here is from genome assembly GCA_001517045.1 of Pseudotsuga menziesii. Classification (NCBI taxonomy): domain Eukaryota; kingdom Viridiplantae; phylum Streptophyta; class Pinopsida; order Pinales; family Pinaceae; genus Pseudotsuga; species Pseudotsuga menziesii. The sequence continues at coordinate 11,279 of LPNX010599637.1, read as the reverse complement.
ATCAATCCACGTTGCCATGACAAGATTCAAGATCAACAATATTACGAAGACTTATAAAAAGGAATCCATAGATAACTGATTACTTAAGCAAGATTCCAAATGGAAAAATGGTCTAGGTAATATAAATATATGAAAGAAAAATATACCAGTGCCAATATGGAGTCAACATATAGTGCTTGGGATGATGATAAGTCTTAAGTGATTGTTCATGAAAGTGTTTTGCAAATTTATCTTGGTTGATTGAAGATTTTAATGATCTTGATTATTATGGCTAAGAACATAAGGTATCAACCTGAAAATATACCTTCAGTACTCCTCTCAATAACATGTCAGACCGTCTAGTATTCCAGGCTAGGTGTCCAAGGAACTTAACCAACCTGATTGAACTCTGAGACAATGGTTTGTTCCGGCGTCAGTTGCAAGAATTTTCCCACTACCTCAGTATTTATTGACAACACCAGTTTGTTGGTTATGGGGGTGTGTTGACGGGCATGTTTGACTAAGCCCGCAACGGGGGAAAACGACCCAGACCGGGATCCTTAGAGCAGGCTCCAAGCTGTTTGGGATAGTCGTTCCTGACAGATTTAAAGGCCCTGTTAGCCTGGAAAATTGAAAACCTAAATGTTAAAGTTAATGCTACTGATTGATGTGCAAACCATCGCTTAGGGTTACCAAGGTTAATTTAGGTTGTATATTACAATATGACAGACCGTTATATTTATTCTACTCAAAGCAATTAATTATGAACACAGGAATAGAAAATTGAAAATTAACACAGTCAATATCTTACAATAATATACACAGTGTACAATAATTACAGCAAAGAAATAGTCTAAACATTGGTAATTCCTACGACAGGATCTGATTTAATGGATTTTCAAATAATATAAAACAAAACATTTATTATCCTACACTATTCTCTATCCTAATCAGGAGCAGTAACAATTTTAACCTGTAAACGAATTATGTTGATAAGGACACTGCATGCAAGGATCTGTTAATATTTAAAGACATTTAAATATTACAAAAACATACAGGAATTGTTACACATTATATAACAACGATATCAATCGTTAATTACAGAACATGATATATCAACACAATCGGAAACAGGAACAGTCGATACTTATAGATAATATTTGCACAATTTTTCAAGGAAATTATCACAAACATTCATAATATTGAAGAACAAGTGGCAAAAATGAAAGACATTATAAAACATATGCAAAGCTTTAAAACTGTATATATGTTTAAAACATCACCAATCCAAACGCTGTAGCCACCGACAGTTAACTGTCTAGAGTCACAGATAGATCGAACTGCGGTCTTATCCTCCCTTCCCAAGCTATCGACCCCCTTTATCATTTACGCTATATCCCCTTAAATACATCTTAATTTCAAAATAAAACTGTCTAAGAACTAGAGATAGTTAACATCAAAATCTTTAACAGATTTCACATAAAAACGACAAGTGGTAACATGTCGTTTTTCCAGCATATGCGCAGATACTCAGTTCATAACAGGAGATCAAGAACAAAGATAAGGCAATGGCACCTGTAAAACAGTCCCTCCAAGGTCGATTTGTTTCCAGATATAAAGGGATCGTCCATACAACCGAAATCCTCAAAATCGGGGAATGGAAATATTCATAATACTATCTGCGATACAAAACAGGAAACATAATTAAAATATAATTAAAACAAGAAACAAAATAAAATAATTAATAAAGAAATTCAAACTCATCAAATACCTGTAAACAAAACTTGATCATCAACACATCAAACCTGATACCAAAATAACACACCGCCAAAACACTACAAATTGACCGGAGCATTAAAAACCTGGATGTTGACCCCACTTGATTGACTTGGTGAAGGAGCCCTGAATTGCATGAGCGCGATCTGAGCGTTGAGCTCACGGACCTTTTCAGCATTGTTATCGTTTTCATCTTGAAGCTTGAGCACTCTCCTAATTAACTTATTTTTATGATTCCTCAGTCGAAGGAGTTGTTGATCATTCTCATCAACTTTGGCCTTCAACATAGTATTTTCAGCCTTTATTAAATATCGAATCACTGCCATTTCACCTACCCTGTCCTCCATATTACGAATTTTGTCCAACAGTCGATTAATAAACAACGGGTGGGTCATGTCTGTGACACCATTCAAGACAGGTGAATTCATGTGCACAGACTTTTCCTTGACCGATGAATCAATACCAGCATCAACTTGCACTTCTTTGTCACGCACAGGGATGTCCTCATCAACCACGGGAGGAGTCTCGATGACAGGGTTTGGAGAGGCTTCAGGATGAACAGTATTATCATTATCGGGCGAAAGCAAATCCAATTCCTCATCGTCCAAAACCACAGTTTCCACCTGAAACGTGTTGACTACAGGGGTTTTGACAGGTTTAGCTTTTGCCATACTTCTGGTGAATCTTAACCTAACTCTTGATTCATCTTGCCCACGACCACGAATCTTATCTGTGTTATTTTGAGGGGTTGTTGGCGACAGGGATGAGGCTGCCCTCACACGCTTGGAACCTAGAGGTGTATGAGCACCTTTCACTGATTTATCCTTGGGGTTTTCACATGGCTGAGGACTCATACGATGGGAGTTCGACATAGGTTTACACAGAGGAGGAACTGAGACCGAACTGAGATCCCTATGCTTGCTGCAATCATCCGGATTGTCGAACATACAATGACAAAACGCAGAGAAGCCATTTGACTCTACAAAATCGTCCCAGAACTGACCCAACTTTGATAATTCATTATCAATCAGCATACGAACCAGACCATGATGGAAAAGGCTATGACTGATGTTTTTAGGGCCTTTCTTAATCGCATTTGACATTTTAAACAAGCTATGCAACAAATAATACGGCAAATTCAAAGGAAACCCTATGAAAACAGACATGAACTGAAGGTGGTATACGTACGCTGATGACAACCGGCCTTCGCAGGTCAAGTAACTGTGAATGAGATCGAGGAGAGGCCGCCATTCTTTTCTGAAATACGTACGGGCCACTCCCATTCGAAACGAAACCTCTTGAGTAGGGTTTTTCAATAACTGGCGCCATTCAGTTATAGTCATCTTCTGGTACTTAAACCATCTCTGACCAGCTAGAGATAAACCTGTGGTAGCTGTTATTGACCTTTCATCCACCCGAAACCGTAAATCCCCGACTTCTGCTTGAAAGTCGACCAACGAGAGTGCAAAAACCCTAGTAACCTTCGAGTTAGAATCGGAGAATTTCTTCAAGAACGACATCCATCCTACACCTTCGACCTTTACTGCGAGTTCAGGGTTCGAATCTATCAGGGTCAGCTCGCAAGGTTCAACTCTTACCACTGGTGCCATTACAGGGTGTGCCCGAATGCGTAACCGCACACAGAATAGGTACCAGAGATCAGCGAGAGACAACACACGGGACCACGAACACTTAGAATGGAGTCTCAACAGCACCAGGAAATGAGCAGGATTAGCCATGCACGAATGCAAAGTATACCTCTGTGGGTTTAGCATGACCGAAGCCATCGGCACTCGAAGAGGTAATCAATTGATAGCACAAATGACGGTAGAAATCCCTAGAACCCTGATAATACCATAATTCACTCTGAATTAAATGATGGGAGACCCTCTGCGGTACGTATAACAAGTGTTTTATCAACAGGCATCCACGACATCAGACACGTACCAGAACTTAAACATGACGGACAGCTCAAGTACCAGGGTTATGATGACAAACAAGATTCGCAATAGGTGAGTTAAGACACAGGCTGCGCCACAAACCAATCCAGTGATAACCATAAGGTATACATCCTTATAATAGATTCAATCTATCTCGCAAAGGTGGCGAATGATAAACCATAATTGCAAACCATTAAACCAAGAATCGACTTCATAAAATCATACCATATAATAATTACTGTCATGGATATTTGTGGTAATGTCGACCATGATCTAAGAACTTAGGGTGTGGCAAAAGGGTGGTATATGACTCACATACTCTACATCACGACCGAACTCACCATGAATCAACCCTTGATAATATTTGAACCCTAGCAACAACTATCATAACAAACTTAACAAAATCAATTCACAATACTTTGGATAATTTCTAGATTAGGATAAAACAAAGGATGTAGAACTCATTAATACTTATCCTTAATCACAAATCCAAACTCATTAGTAATAATCTTGTTAAACATCTTATAGTTGCAAAGGTAACTTTAATAACAACGAATTTCCCCAATTCAGTAATTGACAAAATGACATTGTTTCAGTAGTCATAATTCTTCATTGAGAAATTCGAACATTTCATCAAACAAAATATAATTTTGTTAGATGAAATAATGTTATTAAATGCTGTTGGGTTGGGGCACAACAGGGTGAAAGTTTTACTTATGGTTGTCACTTGTAAGATTAATCAAATTCCAATCACCGTTCTGAGTACGAACCCAACTTTTTAGGGTCAACAGAGCATACTAAGTGATGGAAATCAATGAAGTTAATTTGTATGGGAAATGTGTGTTGGAAATATTTTATTAATGAGCACAAATAAAACTCTTCGATAGAGAGAACTCTTTACTTCGACTTATGACAAATTTCAAGAGACTTACCATGCACACAATTAAAATACTTGAAATGAAAAACAACTAATCTACCCAAGAATCTCTTTCAAGTTTTAAGGCCTTAATCGAGAGAGCATGGGGGTAAGTAAAAAACCGAAATAAAAACAACACTCCGATATAGAGCACTCTTGATCCACAAAGTGAGATTCAAGAGATTTCTACTTTTAAGCAGCTAAAATACTTTTGAAAGATGAAAATTTTAAATGACAAAGTAAACAACTTAACAATGAAATAAAATAAGCTAATCTAGTAATTAGTGTTCTAAGCAAGAAAATGAAATTACTCTAACTAAAGCAAATCTAATCTAAGAACACAAAAACAAGAACACCACAAACCTCCCCAAATGGGGGAAGTTGGGAATGGGGGGTTAAAAACCCCACTCAAAAAAGAGAATTTTTATTAAGTGTTACACTTTGCCCCGGGAATTTAACCCTTTAAAAGGACTTTTAAGATAAAATATAGAAGACTAATAATGAAGCTCTTAAGAGCTTTTACAAAAGGGAGAGTGTTGTCTCTTAGATCTTCATGGTTGAGATCATCAATTCTGGATCTTCCTTATGGTTATCTCCAATAATTTTATATTCTTCTTGCTTCATTTCTTGCACTTAGTTTCTCTTCAACACCTACAAACGAACAAGTCCAATACTTGATATAAAAAAAAAACTAAGCTAAATAAGAACGAAAGGGGGCAAAAGAGGGCTGAAATAAATGAGGAAAAGAGGAAAAATGGGGGAGCGAACAACAGATAGTTGGCTGAAAAAAAGTGAGAAATGGGGCAGTGAACTAAGCAATAAGAGGGCTGCAAAAAAGGTAAAAACGGGGCAGCAACTTAGGAGAAAAGTGGCTGCAAAAAAATTGAACAAAGAGGGCAGCGAAGGAATCACAAAGAGGACAATCAAACAACAAGGTGGAAGGAGACCAAATCCAACTGAGAAGAAGAGGACAAACAATCAACAAGACAATCAACCAAAAGGTGGGATCAACCTCAGCACAAGGTGACCACTAGAAGCACTAGTCCTGTAAACCTTCCAGTTTAGCTGGATGTACGCAAGGATGCTAATGGGGAAAGAGAAGTAGCCACACAATTATGTGGCACTTGGGATCAAATCCCAAGCTTACTTTCTCAAGTCAAAACTAACATATGATAACATAGAAATATGAAGAGAGAAGAGAAATATTTTAGATCCCAACTTAAAAAAAGTAACCTAGTAACCAAAAAGAATTGATTTTTCTTGATGGATGAGGCAAAGAATTCTTATGCTTCTCGACTTTTTTTGAAAGAAGATGACTCCTTGTAGAACCCACAGAATGAATGTTAAAACCATAAAAGAGCTCTTGTATCTTGGACAATACCTGAAAGCAACACAACTTCAAGAAAAAAGCATGGATTATACAATATAGTGCTAGATTGTTAGCCTTCAAAAAGCATAAAATCAAATTCTTAAGAATCAAGAGAGAAGGGAGCAAAGAATGGCATCACCTCACAAGGTGAATCATGGAAAACAAAGAGCTTTTGCATTGACCTCTAAAGTCATCAACTTTTATTAAATCTTAAGCAAAATATTACAATAGAAATTCCCTAGAGCTTCTATGCCAAAATCTCCATGAATAAGAGAGAGAAAAGCACCGCTATATATACAAAAAGGAAAGAAAATAGGGCTCAAATCCCTAAATCCGAACTAAGAGTAACACCGAAGTAATTGAATGAGTTCAACATGATTATTTGGAGTTGAATTCAGATGCAACTAAGTTGTAACTGAGTGCTGGAGTAATGAAGGGGGGTGAGATGGCTCATCCTCCCTCGTAATGATCACCCAACCAATAGATAACCCACACTTCAACAAAAAATGAATTTTACTAAAGAGGGAAAATTTCTAACAGATAGTTCAATTGCTACACTCCGATACTTGATCTAAAACTGATCGATATTGATTGGAATCATCATAAATGCTCTATGCCGAGCTAATTAGCTCTTTATTTTATTCAATTTGGGATTTTTTTGGAGATATTTTGATTTTCTCCAATTTATTATTTTAATTAATATTTCTCATTTTTTTGGTTTTTTGAGAAAATATTAATTATAAGGCCAAATAATAGTCTGAAACTTAGGATAAGTGTGTCTAGGGGCTAAATGAATGTTTTGGCTTAGAAAATAAGTGTTTATTTGCCAAAAACACCCCCCGGACCACTTAATTATTACAAATTGAAAACTTTCAATTAAACCATGGTCAAAATGGTTTAATTAATTAAAATATTTTATTAATTCCGTATAGTCAAAAAATAAAAAAATAAAAAATCACCACGCGTCCAGGAATTTTTTTCAGACATTGTTTTAATTTATCTCGGGGCTTAGGAAATGACCATAGAACATACCAATAGTGTCTAGTAGTTTCATATTTACTAGTTGGACTCTAATAACTTCCCAATGCCCAAAATTCAAAATTGGGCATTCCAGCTTTGGAGGAAGGGGGAGAATACCTCATCGATTATATTCGGCTATAGGCAAAGCATAATTGACAAGGGAAAAAAATCCCTGGAATACCTTAGTTGAAATTTTATGTCTTCGGGGATTGAGCCACTCAAAACCCCTACTAGCACACTTTATTACAAAAACCCCATGGGGCATGGTCATTTCAACATAAAAATAAAAATGACTAGCCAAAATTGGCTAGGCAAAAAATTCTGAATTTCTGCTGCACTGAACATGAACATTGAACATGTTCATCAAATGGCGGCTGAACAGGAGGTTCAACTATGGTACAAAATAGTTGATAACAAGGCAAATTTTATTTCAATTTCGTGCACATGAAAACTTTCTTCGACCGCGCTAGTTCTCCCAGCAAAATCGCTATCCGCTGTCGATATTTTCCAATATTGATCTTAGGAATCAATCAATATGGTACTTTTCCATGATCACTTTTGACTTCGTAAATTCGTCCCTCCATTAACTTCCGCACACTTTATCTAGCAGAATATTTCCTAACCATAGATCTTGAACCACCTTTTATTTCCACCGCACGATCTCCTGTCGTATGGGCAATTGGTTTATGCTTATCTCAGGCGTTCTTTCATCTAGAGAAATTGATTTCAGCCGTGGATCTACCTTGCAATGCATAGATAACGTCGATTTACTGTGTGTAAATCATTCCTTCACCCTCTGCGCAAATTATACCTATAAGTTATGGATTTCTTTATAGAATAATAATTTGAACCGATATGATTGCAATCTTCACCATTTATACACAAAAAATCAACTTCAACTTATCAAAAAGCTTCCTCAAACTTGAATTTCCTCAATAGATCAATACAATCAAAGATTCTCAGTCTTTGTATATGCTCCTGGGATTGAATTTCGAGCTCCTTCCCCTTTAATCCAAGTCTTCAAGCTTCTTCGAGCTATCCTAGCTCTATGAGATAACCAAAAGCTTTTTCGAGCTATCCTCAAACCTCTATGAGCTATCCTAAGCTTTGTGAGCTAAACTAAGCTATCTAAGAAAACAACTCAAACAAAATTAAATATTGTAAGAGGATTATGTTTCCAGATCATATAACCAAGAACTCAAACTTTATTCAAAATCTTAATTGAACCCTACGACTCATCACTAACTAACTGCTATAATGTCTCAACAGACTTCAAACTCAATCCTATCTGTTATGCATGGAAAGGATAAAAAATCCTTATCCATATTTATTCAGATTTTATAAAATAAAACAATTTACATAAGTATGAGACCCTAGGTCTCCTTAAGAGTTCCCTTGACCTTGTGAATGTTGAAATATTGTAACTTCGAAGAATATTCTATATGTATCTTTTGTGGTCCCCGATGGTCCTACCAGGAGAACCACTTGTATTACTTTGTACCCCGATGCTTCTAATCGGAAGAACTAATAAGAGTCATGAGGTAGTCCCCTCTAATTGTAAAGGTGGGTCATTAGCACCCCAGTGTGGTTACTTGAGCCTACATATGTAACTCGAGCCTACATGATTAACTCGAGCCTACATGTCAGATGAGTTAATTGAAGTGAACAGATGAATATAAATAGAGGTGTAGCTCTCCTCATTTGAACACACACTCTCACTGGTGTAGTGCATTAGTGGAGAAGAGAAGTAGCCAGAGAAGGAGGAGGATCAGGCTTTGATCTCCTTGCTGGTTTTATCTTTTATCTTTTTGGGACATCTATATTGAGGAAGCTTTTGTTGGGTTTTTCCCTTTAGGGTTTTCCCAGGATAAATATTTGTGTTCCTTTCGTATGGTTGTGCTTGTCTATCTTTCAATGATCCTATTTATATGATTTTGTTATAAAAATGAAATGAAATACTGATGTCTTAGCTAAGCATATGAAAATTTAACATGGTATCAGAGCCACCCTAAAAGAAGACATTGTGCAGCTAAAGAATCTAGGGCTTCTTATTTTTTGGGTCTCTATCCATGATCGATCAGTAAAACAAGGCTAGATTGACTCTCCATTGAAGGGCACATCTTTCTATCGAAGCGAAATTCGATTCCGAGCATTTTCAGTTTTGGTGCGGAAAATTAGGGCTTTCTACAGAAGAAGAATTTTTGAGTGAGCCCAGCATAGGATTGTTCTCCTCATCAAAATCGAAGTTTATCGACCTAGATCAAGAAATTTGGTTGGGTGAAACTCGGGGAAAGTCAAACCCTAGTTTGACCACGATCTGGAAAAACCCTAAATACTAAAACTGCTAAGTTTTGGTACATTCGCTATATCCTGAGATTGGAAAAGGCTCAGATGTTGAAAACTGCAACAACTGAAGAAAAATATTGATTTACAATGTGTCCAAAATTCAGCCTCATATTCGCTATATTCTGGGAGATATGACCCCTCCAAGTTAGGGTTCCAGCCTCTTCCAGAATTCATCCCTAAACAGGACACCTGGGGAGAATTGTTGTAGCGTGGGATACAGAGGTCCAAATTGAATTCCTGAAGATGTTCCAGAAAGAGAACAGAATTTAATTTACGTGGTCTGAATTTCAGAACCTGAAGATGAACCAGTGACACGTGGCATTCCGTACAACTTCACTATTCTGAACAGTCCTATAACAGGTCACCTTGGGAAAATGATCATAAATACCAATTGGTGAAACCAATTCTGATGAAACCTATTGTGTTGGATCAGGGACATGCGAGGTTACCTCAGTGAGAAATTTTAGACATAGAGGAGTAGTAATTTTGGAGATATGACAGAAACAGAAATAGGCATTTCTACAAAAGAAATTGGAAAATTAGGGCTTCCTGTTACTGTAGCTTCCCTCCACTGTTTTCAGAAAAGGAGTACATTGGACAGCTCCATTTGAAGAGATATATCTTTCTATCCAATCAGATATGAAATATTCCAATTTTTTAAAATTAGGTTTTCTCTGACAAACCCTAGATCAGCCAGCTCCGGAAGCAGGATGGACACCTCAAATCGGTAAGATCTAATCTTTTGCTATTTGCATTTGAGATTCTCATTTCAAAGTGATATATCACATCAGTTGACAACTTCCAAGAATGGAAGTATTTGATCTCTCTGAAGAAAATGAATTGGACACCTACATGAGTAGAGAGGTTCCAGTTCCATATGAAGATGAGGCTCAAAGCCTTACACAAGAAGAACTTGATCAAGGCCAAGAAGATCATTGTTGATTCAATCACGAATCAACTTATACCACAAGTGTCTTCCCTAAAGACACTGAAGATGTTTGATTCCTTGATCAAGCTATTTGAAGATAAGAACTTAAATTAGAAGATGGATTTGAGAAAATAGTTGAAGAATTGGAAGATCCAGAATGCAGAACATCTTGAAGCGGTAGAAGAAGAATTGGAGAATACAGAAGTGGTGATAGCCACCTTGGATGGTCTCCCAGGATCATAGAATTCATTCATTCAAGGAATGTGTGCCAGAAGGAAGTAATTACTTTCAACAGACTCTGGGAAGAAGAGGAATCTCGACTCATAAGAAGAGAAGAAGAAGATGGAAGCAATTGAAGATCAAGCTCTCACCATTCAAAGAAGATCCCTCAAGCGATGAGGAATGTGAATAAATCAATTCTTAAAGAACCTCTTATCCATCTTATCATTTGGATAAGAAATGATGATGTCATGAATGAAGAAGATGATGAAGCAAAAGGATCAAGAAGGAGTCTACCCACGAAATGAATAAAAGATAAGTATTTAATTGTCATTGCATGATATTGTTTTGTTATGCATTTGATTATATTTAGTTGATGTGTTATGCTTGATAGATTGTTTGCATTAATGACTGTATACTACTAATATGCTTATGATGGGTAAGTAGCTCATGGTGCCATACAACTCTCCATTGCTACTTATCAAACCTCTTTGCTGACATATTGGATTAGTGCACAATCTTAATGATTTCATGGAAAGGTCCTGTACAACCTCCTACAAGAAAAGAAGGACGAGGCTTGTTCTGAAGAACAAGTGATGAAAATTCAATAAATATGAATCTGAAGCTCCCAAGGTCAGAGACACCATGATGGAATAAAGAGCTTCAGAAAGCGGTAGATCCACCTGAAAGGATGAAGACCACCATGGGTATGAGAGATAACTCAAGATGAAGAAAAGAATGCTATAAAAGAAACTATGATCAAAGAATAACAGTTGATCATGGGGA
>LPNX010599636.1:108303-151221 GCA_001517045.1 Pseudotsuga menziesii | reverse complement strand
TTAAGTGACTTTAATGTGAGGGTCACATTTTCCCTCTTAAGTGACTCAGGCAAAATAAAGTCACTTAGGGAACTCCTGACTAGGTACAAAAATCAACAAGCTCTAGTGAGCTAAAGCTGAGAGATTTGTAGTAGCAGTGATAGATCAGGGGAATATCTATAGTAAGGCACAAACCTAGACTTCCAGATCTAGGGTTTGACAGGTAACACTTCATTGTGGCCATGCAGTTGAGAGCTGCAAATAGACTCTAGGGGGCACAAAACTTTCCTACATGCAAAGAAAGGATCACAAGGATCCTAGGCGTCAGTGATGCAGAGAAGCACATTGACTCCACAAAAGTTGCATCCACGGATCCAGTAGATCTGATAGCTTGGAAGAAGATTGATTCCAGAGCCATGTTGAATATCATGGATGGAGTGTGTTGCCGCCTAATTTGCACCTCAGGTAATGTGGCAAAAATATTCAAGCCATTGGGTGCGACCTTAGGGACAAGCACAAGCCAAGTGCTGTCACCTGATATTAGCTCCTCCATTTAGGCCAACTCCTAGCAAAGCCAAGGGGGGTGGACCCTAATGAAAAGTAAAATCTAAGGTTTTTACTCTACGAGAGAAATAATTAATTCTAGGAGTTTTAATATGGAATGGATGAAATTAAGAAATTACCAATTACCACCAACAAAATTTAACCTTAGCAACACCTTAACTCAAATTAGATACACAAAATTCAATGACACATTGCGAGATTAACTTATGCAAAAAGGAACAGAATAGACCAGTGCCAAAATGAAAAGAGTGCTTGCAAATGTGGGTTGCTAGTGTAGTCTCTGTGAAAGTATTGCAGTGTCTTGGTTGGTAAATTTTAAATTATTAAATGAATTGATTAAGGAATGGGTAAATTGTGGGTTTAGCCCAACAAGTCAAGTCCCTTCGAACTGAGTGCTAAAGCGGTAATACCAAGTGTCCAACAAGGCAAGGATAGACCTGCTTAGAGTAGCGCCCTGACTCTATAGTGATTACCCTTTGCAACCTCCCGAGTTCTCGAGAAAATTACTTGTGTGGATTTTCCTATTAGATCTAGTAGCTCGTATCCCTTTCTGATACAGCCAACTGATCAGACAAGCTGCAGCGGTGTAGAGCATACGGGGAAGGAGTCTTGGTTTATTTTAAAGTTTTAGAACAAGTTTTCTGATTTAGAAAAAAGATAAAACCCAGGAGTCTCTTTCCAGATTCAGTACTCGGGCAAGCCCTTATCCACAAACCTGTACTCGGGAAAGCGAGGGGGTTTATTTTAACTTAGCAGTGCATAACAAAATTGTTTTTGGTTTTTAATTACTACACTGCTCAAATCTTTTCCCTTATGGTACTTCTGTATAGCGCAATGGGTAAGTATTCAGGTTACATTTGCAAAAAACTCAAACAAAGCATGAAATGATAAAGAAAGACAACTATGCTACCAGCATATAAGAAAACAGAAAAAGGACACCGACACAAATTCCCCAAGGGGGATGGGGACTGGGCTCGGTATTAATCCGTTACAATGCCTCAGTAGAGAATGCACTTTGGACCTTGTTATCTGGGATCCAAAGGCTTACAACATGCAAAGGAAATAGGCCTAGCTAAGGGGAAAGCCTCCTGGGAGCTCCGGATGTTCGAAAAAACTATTTTCGGGCAGAGTTTCCTTCTCTTTTTTGATGGGCCTGCTATAAAAACCAGCAAGTATATGTCAGTGAAAAATGCCCAAAAACACTTTGGAAGTGTCTTTGGACAACATGCAAAAAATTACAAAAAAAAACTAAGTAACAACTGATTACAAAAACAAGGAAACAACTATGTGAGGCAAGCTAGAAAGCTTGCCTTCTTAGGATCTTTGCTTGCCTCTTGAGAAGAATGGCAAGCAAATCTCAAGCACAAAAATGCTAGATCAAACTTTAAAATGCACAGAAACTCTTTCAACAAGCTTTTTTAATTTTCAAAAATTTTAAACTTGCGGAAAAAGGGAAAAGCAACTAGATCTAGAACAGAGTTGGGACTGTCTAGTACCAAGAGATAGACTCAGTGAAAGATATGAACATATCAGTTTACCCGAGTTATCAAGGAATGGTTAAATTTTTGGGAAAAGAGGCTAGGAAGGGCTAGCGCTATGCTTGGAGATCAGTGCCTGTTCAGCCTTGGGTAATGGAGTCAGTATTAACACAGCGTTTCAGTGAACCCACCTAGGATATGCCCTGATCTACGGACCCAGAAAAGTGTTTGGCTTAGAAGTTTTAGGTTACAACGAAAACAGCAGAAGAGGGCTAGCGCTAGGGTTTGGAGTGGAAATAAGATCAGGATGACCCAATCTACAAACCCAAATCAGAAAATTTCATGAAAAATCAGATCTAGAAAAGTCAAAGTCTAATGAGGGGAGCTAGGAGGCTAAAAGTCAGTTTTTCAGATCTAGGGAAACCTGGCAGGAATTAGCTCAGCGTTGGGGGTGATTTGGACTATGTGAGACCTGATCTATCAGTCTATGAAGTCAGAAATCAGAAAAAGTCAAAACCCTAGCAGGTCAAATTTTCAGTGGGGGTGCTATGCAGTTTTCAGGCTAAAAATCAAATCTAGGTCAAACCAGCAGGAATTTGACCAGCGTTGCAGTAGATTTAGTGATGGGGAGGCTCGATCTATGAAACCCAACAATGGTTTGGCCAAAGATCGGACGGTTCCCGGATTTAGTATTTTTTAAAGGGTTTTTTAGTATTTTAAGGATTTTCAGAAAAATGGAAGGAAAACAGGTACAATGGATTCAAATCTGTTAAAGAGAAGAGAGTTACCTATTGGATCGTACCTGGAAATGCTTGTAGAAGTCTTAACAATGATGATCCTTGCTATCCCGACCAATTCTAGAAGATCCAAGTGATTTCTATGATGGATGTAAGCCCCAAGCTACCAATGCACCCCCTACCCTACATGAGCAAACGTCAACAATATCAAATTTGCTAAGACAAGATAAAGAAACCAAATGCTACAGGAAAGTAAAACGAAGTAATCATAGATCACAATGAAACTGATAAAAACCCCCTGATCCAAGACGAAGATAACCGAGCGAGTTGAGGTCCCCCTGCAAAAACGCTCCAGCCAAAATGCCCTCCTGTAGACAAGACAATGATAGCAGAAAAAATATAGATCTCACATCAATTTCCACACTGCTAGGAAGCAGAAGACTATGCAATCACCATTTGAGAACATCAGATGCAAAGCAGATTCAGAAAATATTCACGGAAAAATCTTTCTATTATTCAGAGCCAAGAGCCAAAGACCCCTTTACAAATGAGAAGCTCTCTCCTTTAAATAGAAATGAGAGAACCACAATCATAACCGAATCCTAACCACTTTCAAAACGAGTGGCTAAGATTAAAAGATAAAATATTATAATCAACGGTTGAGATGAGCTCAACATACAATATATGGATCAATATAACCATAAAGTACCAAAGTGGACTAAATCACCCATAAAGAGGGTACCCCACTCAACAAGAAATAAATTAAGCACATGGTAGGTCCATGGAATGTTGACTAACTCCCTATGGGTGTCCCCATGGCACAATAAAATAATATAATATTTTTATTCTTTGACTTTGTACCTCCGTGAGAAAATCATGAGCCTCCCAAAAGCTCCAGAAAATAATATAAAATGCTCAAAAAATAGGTGTGGGCCCAATCAGGTGCTGCAACTACTGGAGAAGGTGCGGAGGACATCACTCTCATCATCATGACTCATCCCATGTCATTTCCTTGCCTCAGTAGCCCAAATCGATTTCTTCAATAGCCATTTAATTATTTTTTCATCTGCCTCAAGAAACGTGAACCTGCCAAAACAGCCTCCTAGGGTGCCTGTGTTGTCAAACTGAGTCCACCAGGCTCTTTGGGATGGGGGTACTATGGTACAAACAAGTGGCCGCACCCCCTATGTCCATACAACGCCCTAGGAGATCCAAATAAAACATCTCCCTGCTCAGACACATCATCCTATGAAGCAAAACTGCATCAGAAAGGTAAAATGAGCCTGATCATTTCTGCAAGTGCCCGAAACTGAAAATAAATTGTTTCATTAGACTCAAAGAGTCCAAATCCATCTAGGGCGTATACTCATACCCCTCATAGGTCTCTGCCTGATCATCAACAACATCCAATAAACAATATAATCACTTGTAAATGACCTTATACCAATAATATAACTCAGACTAGCATCCATCTGATGCAAGTGCTACAAGGCTAAGACATGCTCTATAAATCATTTAAGCAACAATCACAACAAGTAGGAATCATTTCACTGGCGATACATCATCCAAATACATATATAGGGCTTTATTTATTATTACTCAGACTAGACTCTCAAGACTATACTCACTTCATAGTTGTAGTCAATTTGCTAGTGAAGGGTGAAGGATGAAATTTACAAGGCTAGGGCAAAGGATGACTTCCTACTTAACATCATGACACTTTGGATATGGAAAAGAAAAACTCACTAAAACCAATGTCGGACAAACAACAACACAAGGAATGGCAGTGCCTCATAAATGGTTGAGTTGTTTAGAGAGTGCTTATTCAACTTAGGCATCATGACTACATCAAGCTTGATCTAATTTCATTAAGATCATCAAATTTTATTTCCATGGCCTTTTTGGCCTATATGACCCTTTTGGGACTTCATCAGTGCTTAAAAGCACAGCTAATCGCAACTTTCATCTGAGACATATTCAAATTTATAAGGTCAGCATATATTTAACCATTGCTTTTTGGACCTTTTCTTATACCCTTCAAGGGGTATTTTAGCATTTCATTGCTCTTGCCCTCTTTACATATGTTAAGAAACACAGTTTAGCATTTTCATTTTCCATGGGCGCATATATAACATTTCCAATACAGCTAGTACATGAGCTTTCAGTTTTAGGCAACAACATCTCAAGTGACCAGGGGGAGTTCTGCACAGTGCCAAACATCGAGACAACCGACCAGAATGATTTAGGCATACAATCCAACTCACCAAAGGCAAGTTCTGTCACCAATTCAGCGCCGAGACACAATATAAACAAGGAGACTTATCCAACAAAGGTTCTAGCGGGGAAAAGGTCCTCCATGCCATAAGTCAAGAAGTCAATCGTGTTGAAAACTAAACTGGAAGGTAATGGGTGGGTGGAGATAGTGAATGATGAAGCCAACACTAGCAAGCCAAAACAATGGTGGGAATGACTACCTCTATTCTCCCTAAGAAGGGTAAAACCAATGAGTATAGATCGGAACTTCCAAGTCTAAGTAGGAACATCAATACATAATACAAAATACATCCAAGTCCATATAATTATGACCACCAGATCATGACACCACATGTTAATACATGTCACAAAAATGAGTATAAGAGCAATGATAACCATAACACAATATAAAAAGTTGAGTCATAACCATGCATATAATCCATCTGAAACATCGTCTATCCAATGAGAAAGCAATGATATAAAACAGGGCATCAATAATTGCTCTGTAATGACTAAATGGCTACATCGGTCCTCAGATCTAAGTGTCTTGAGACTCAGTCCTGACATGGGAGAGTACAATAGTCCACCAATACAATAATGATCTGTCAAAACTGCTCATCTCAGCATCTCATATGTAAGAGATCTGCCTGAAAAATGTACTGTGTCTAAAAAAATAGAATATGGTAGCCTGGCTACTATATATGTGATAACATAGTGCTAGCGAAGAAAAAAGATGGAACCTTACGCATGCGCATTGATTACAGGACACTCAATAAGAAGACCATAAAGAACAGGTATCCCATCCCTAGGATTGATGAGTTGATGGATGAACTACAGGGGGCAAAGTACTTTTCCAAAATTGATCTCCACTCAGGGTACCATCAAATTCGGGTCAGGGAACAGGATGTTCCAAAGACCGCTTTCCGTTGCCACTACGGACATTATGAGTTTCTAGTGATGCCATTTGGGCTCACTAATGCACCAGCTACTTTCCAATCATGCATGAACCATATCTTCAGGACGCAGTTACGTAAATATATTATGGTATTCTTCGACGACATATTGATATACAGTCGAACTTCGGAAGAACATTTGAGAAATCTTGATGAAGTACTTGGTATTCTACAGGAGCAGTCACTTTATGCCAAAATGTCCAAGTGTGAGTTCGGCATGCAGGAGATGTTGTACTTGGGACATGTAAAAGGGGCCAACGAGTTCTAGGTGCACTTAGAGAAGATTCGGGCAATTTTGGATTGGCCTACACCTAAAAATGTGACAAAATGAGGGGCTTTTTGGGCCTTTGCACCTATTATAGAAGGTATGTCAGTGGATTCTCACAGATGACCGCACCCCTCACAGATCTTACAGAGAAGGGGGCATTCAGTTGGTCGAAGGCAGCATAACAAACATTCGAGAAAATGAAGAAGGTAATGAGTTCATGCCCAGTATTAGCTTTACCAAACTTTTCTCGATCCTTTGTGTTAGAATGTGATGCTTTAGGAGAGGGAATTGGGGCATTTTTTATGCAGAATAATCACCTCATTGCATTTGAGAGAAGGAAGCTCAAAGACTATGAGCGTCACTATTCGATATATGACAAAGAGATGTTAGCCATCCTCCATGCGCTAACCAAGTTCAAACCAGGTTCAAGGTTAAGACAGATCACAACAGCTTGAAATACTTCCTAGAGCAAAAAGAGCTAAACGAGAGACAGCAAATATGGGTAAGCAAAATTCAGGCCTATGACTTCAAGATTGAGTACGTAAAGGGGAAGAGCAATGTAGTAGCTGATGCACTTTTTAGACGACCAGCTACTTTATCCCTTATGAGCATCTCATCAGATTAGAGGTCTCATCTTTTGGTTGAGTACTCCAAAGATAAGTTTGCTTGCAAGCTATTGGATGAACAAATTCAAGATAATAGGTACAGGGTCATTGATGACATCATATACTACAAAAACAGAATCTTCTTGGTTCCAGAGTCTCCTCAAGAAGAAAATTTTACAGGCATCGCACGATTCACCATTAGCAAGGCATCAGGGGTTTCTCAAGACCTACAGACAGATTAGAGAAAGGTTCTCATGGAAGGGCCTCAAGAAAGATGTGATACAACATGTGAGGGAGTGCAGCTTGTGCCAACAAAACAAAATAGAGCACATCCACCCGACTAGTTTACTACATCCCTTACCTATTCCCGAGCAAAAATGGGAGAACATCTCTATGGACTTCATTACTAGGCTGCCCAAGGTTCAAGGCAGAGACTGCTTGTACGTAGTAGTGGACAGATTAACCAAGTTTGCTCACTTGTTTGCCATATCATCAAATTATTCAGCAGCACAGGTAGCAGAACTATTTTTCAATGAGGTATTTAGACTCCACGGGTTACCCAAGACCATTGTCAATGACAGGGACAGCAAATTTACAGGAGCCTTTTGGCAAGAGCTTTTCCGGTTAGTGGGGACCAAGTTAGCCATGAGCACAAGTTCTCATTCGCAGAGTGACGGGCAAACAGAGATTGTCAACAAGTGGATTGAGGGATACTTGAGAAATTACGTATCAGGTCAGCAGAGGGCATGGATCAAATGGTTACACTTGGGTGAACATTGTTACAACACCACCTACCATATGACCATTGGGATGACCACTTTCCGAGCCCTGTATGGGTATGATGCTTCCACTTTCCCAGACCTAATATTTGGCGATAGCAGGGCCCCCAAGGCCAAAGAGTGGATTCAAGAGGGTCAAGATACTCAAGGAGAACATATAGGCTACTCAGAATCAGCAGAAAATATATGGGGACAGGCATAGGATTGAGCGCAGTTTTGAGGTGGGAGACTTCGTTTATTTACGCCTCCAACGTTACCGATTGTCATCTCTTAAAAAGAAAGGAGTGAAAAAACTCCAACCTCGCTTCTATGGTCCATACAAGATAATTCAAAAGGTTGGAGAGGTAGCATATGAGCTAGAACTACCCCCAGAGAGCAAGATTCACAACGTATTTCATGTCTCCAACCTCAAGAAGGCAGTCGGTCAACAGATTGTTACGTCTTTCGAACTGCCTCCCCTTGATGACGAGGGGCAATGGATTCTGATTCCAGAGCGCACCCTAGAGGTGCGAGAGTGGAAACTAAGGAACAAAATCATCAAAGACTACTTGGTTCAGTGGAAAGATCTGCCTATAGAGGAGGCCACTTGGGAGGCAGAACAGGTATTACAACACCCAGCTTTACAGTTGCTTGAGGACAAGCAAATTCGAGTGGGGAGGACTGCAATGTCCTCTTCTGCTTAGGCATTGAGGACCAACCCGCTAACCTATGTGATTCTTGTAGGTTCAAGCGCGTACTGACAGTCAAGGAATCAGTCGAAGACTGATGCCATATATAGAAGATCTAGGGCATCAATATTATATCACAACTAGGTCGAAGAGGGCCACCATAGCCAAAGGCCACCTGCATGCATGACATCTGAGCATTATTTAATGATGCATGCACCCGATTAAGTCTCCATGCGCATGCATGCAAGTCAACTGCAAATTAGAAGTTAAAGTGACCTAATTAGGTCAAAAGTTAGTGTTTTCGCAGTTGAAAGTTATAAAAGAAAGATAAAGTGAATGGAGAAGACACTTATGTGATTATTGATTTGTGGAGTCGAATTGGAGAGCTCAGCGAGCTAAGTTGGGGTTGAGTGCATGCTCAGCTAACTGGTGTATTTTGGCAACGAAATCTATCTGCCCTAGTTCCTCATCAGGTTGGATCATCCAAGTTCAGCACTAGTTCATCATCTGGTTACATTCAGCAGTTATTTCGGGAGGTTGATTATTCATCTAGCCGGAGAGTTCCACCATCATACCGTGTTACCGTGGTCGAAGACAAAGCAATTCGTTTTCTTATCTACAGGGGTCAGAACTTCCGCATGCTACTTCTATTCATCTCAAAACACCTTCATTACCCTTCCCCTGGAAGAAGGGTCATTCAGCTTGAGTATCAAGCAAGTTATCAGCAGTGCCCCCTTTCTGGAAGACGTCCTGCATGGGCGAATTGATTTGAGGAGGACATTCACGTTTTGGGCTATCGAGCCACTGTTTCTTCTGCATGCTGCTTCCATCACGATCAGAGGGGTACTATAACCCTACTGCACCTAATCCGAGGCTTCAGCAACGGAATATTTATTATTCCGGAGCATCTACAACTTGAGAGGAGGGCGCATTCACTTGTGGAGGAGGATTTGGTTTATATCCCTATTCCTTTGTCAGAATCCTTGCATGCGGGGACCATCCTCTTCACCATCAGCAGATCTGTATACGGGTACGTACATGCATTGACTTCTCCTATTTTATAGCATCTCAGTATTTTCTAGGGCACAAATCTGCATGCAAAGATCGGGGTTCGCTTTCCTATTTTATTGAGGCATAAGTCTATTAGCCATCTACAGTACACACATAAAAAGAAAAATACCAGTTTGGGATATTACACCTTTGCAGCAGCAGTTCAATCTACTCGACCCTTCGCTGCTATACTTTGATCTACTTGATCCTTCACCGCCACACTACCTACAGTACACATGATCTATTTGCGGGATGATCAATCCCGATCACTTTAGGACATAAGTCCAAGGACGATGCAATCCTCCATCAGCATGATCCATGAAATCGATCAGTGAAATCGTCTACAACTAAATGTAGATCTCGACCGCACCCAGTGCCACCCTATTGCCCGTGAGGACTCATCGCAGACCATCCATACCACATAGGTTAGGACCACTCACAAGTGAGTGTTATACTACGGTATCTGCACTCGTGTAGGTATACTCTACCATGTAAGAGTATTGTCTGCAGAGCAGATCTCGACCGCATTCAAAATGTCGTCCCAACGTAGAACATCCATACCACATAGGTTAGGACCATTCCCAAGTGAGTGTCATACTACAGCATCCGTAAGGACTCATCATAGAGCATCCATACCACACACGTTAGGACCACTCCCAAGCAAGTGCTATTCTATGGTATCTACATATGAATGTAGGCATACTCTCCATACAAGAGTATTGTCTGCGGAGCAGATCTCGACTACATACAAAATGTCAATCCTATCTTCCGTGAGGACTCATCGTAGGACATCCTCGGCATGAAGGCTAGGACCATTCAAAAGCGAATGTTATACTACAGTATCCACAAATGAATGTGGGTACTCTCCATGAGAGTAACATCTGCAGGGCCATCCTTAGCTAGTAAGAACCACTCTCATGAACAGAGTGTTATACCTGCCATCCTCAAGAGAGGATACTATGGTCCACAAGTGAATGTGGGTACTCTCCATGCGAGAGTAATATCTGCAGGGCCATCCTTACCTAGTAAGGACCACTCTCATGAACAAAGTGTTATACCTGCCATCCTCATGAGAGGATACTATCGTCCACAAGTGAATGTCGAACCTTGTCGGCATCTTCATGCGCACTTGACCTCTTTCATGCTAAAGAATCACTGTCATCCCATCATCGATGTCAGTCTCATCATCACTCCCCATTTTTCGAGAGGATCCATATTATCAACCTGCTCCCCCTTTGTCCAAGGAGGGTTCATAGTCTCGACCTGTTCTTCTTTTTCGATGATAGTCCATATCTTCGACTTGTTCCTCCTTTCTGAAGAAATTCCACATCTTCGACTTGTTCTTCCTTTTTGAAGAAAATCCATACCTTCGACTCGTTCTTCCTTTCTGAAGAAAGTCCATATCTTCGACTTGTTCTTCCTTTTTCGAAGAGAGTCAATATCTTTGACTTGTTCTTCCTTTCTCGAAGAGAGTCAATATCTTCGACCTATTTCTCCTTTTCGAGAAGGGTCCATATCTTTATCATTCCTCCTTGCGAGGAAGGATCATCGTCACTTTTCCTCCTTGCGATGAAAGTCTTCAGTATCAACATCACTGTTCCTCCTTGCGAGGAAAGTCTTCGGTATCAACATCACTGTTCCTCCTTGCGAGGAAAGTCTTCAGTATCAACATCACTGTTCCTCCTTACGAGGAAAGTCTTTTCAAACTACACCAAGCTTGTCATGGAAGCTTGGTCACCACATCAGCAACTTGCTCATCGGTACTCACATACTGGAGTTTTATGTCTCCCTTTGGTACCATATCCCACAGGATTCTTTGTCATCTTTATGCAATTCTGGTTGTCACAAAGAATCATTATGGTATCTAACTCCATGTCAAATAGTCTTGACATCATCTTTCCGAAGCCATATGGCTTCCCAAATAGCAGAGCAAGTTGCAATGTACTCTACTTCAGCTGTACTGAGAGCAATACTGGACTAAACCATGAGATCATGGTGGATCCCAGAAAATAACATCCACCTGAGGTGCTCTTTCTGTATGCGGTACTTCCTTCCCAATCTAAATCCGTATATCCATATGATCTGTAGTCATGA
This sequence comes from Pseudotsuga menziesii, assembly GCA_001517045.1. Taxonomy (NCBI): domain Eukaryota; kingdom Viridiplantae; phylum Streptophyta; class Pinopsida; order Pinales; family Pinaceae; genus Pseudotsuga; species Pseudotsuga menziesii. Next base: position 139,793 of record LPNX010599636.1, on the reverse strand, counting down.
TCTCTACCATAGTAAAGTCCCAAGTCTGTCGTACCTTTAAGATACCTCATCATGCTTTGCAGCTATCAAGTGAACACATCTAGGGTTAACTAGATACTGACTCAAGGTGTTCACAGCAAAGCATATATCTGATCTTGTGTTCGTCAGATACATCAATGACTCAATAATATGTTTGTACTGAGTCATATCTACTAACTATGATGTCTCATCAGACAACAGCTTCATGTTGGTATCCATGGGTGTGGCCATGGCTTTACAATCCAACATATCAAATCTTCTTTAAGATTTTCACAGCATACTTTCCCTGGTTCGAAAAGATCCCTTCTGAGCCCTTCCACACTTCCAGCCCTAGGAAATAATGCATCAATCCAAGAACTTTCATCTCGAATTCTTCAGCTAGCTTCTTCTTGCAAACTGTGATCTGTTTCTCATTTCCAGTCAGAAATAGATCATCCACATACAACAATAGTATGCCAGGTTCATCATCCTTAACCTTAAGCTAAAAGTTAGGATCAGCTTTACTCTTGGTAAAGTCCATGCTTGCCAAGAAGCTATCTATTCTTCCATACCAAGCTCTAGGAGCTTGCTTCAGTCCATACAAAATCTTTTTCAACTTACATACATGGGTCACTCTGTTTTTTTACTTCAAATCCTTGTGGCTATTCGATGTAAAACTCTTCCTCAATCACACCATTAAGGAAGGCTTGTCTTTACATCTAACTGGTGTATATCCCACTTCATCATGGAAGCAAGTGCCATGATAGTTTTGATGAAAGTGTACCTTGCTTCTGGAGCAAATGTCTCTTCATAATCAATTCCCTCTCTTTGAGAGAAATCCTTTAGCCACAAATCTTGCCTTACTTCCATCAGCAGCATGCTTTATCTTGCAAATCTATTTGGAAGATACCACTCGTGCTTTCTGGTTTGGGTACTATATCCCAAACATCATTCTGGTATTCTTCCATCATTGCATCTACCATGAGTTCATTCTGTCAGGCCATCAACATATCCTAGTCTTCTGCATTCAACCTTGAAGTTTGGAACCCACTTTACTCTTCGTAAAGTCTCGGTCCATCAGGAAGTTGTCCATCATGTCGTACCATATCGAACTCAGAGATCTTCTGTAGCCACTCCCCCTGAAGCGGAGCATAATCTTCCCTCTGCATTTTGTACTAGAGTGACAAGTAGCATCCTCTGCTACTGTGTATTCATCTCAGGTTACTGGATACCAAGATCCCTTTATCTTGAACTTTGTCGAAAAGTTCCTCTTGCACCCAACTATGAGCTTGTTGTCTTCTATAGGTTTCCATCTTCAACCTTGTAGCAAAGGTTAAGATATTCATCACTCTAGGTGATCTGTCAAGCTCCTAGATGTGCTTATCTATGGGTGCCTTTTGAGCTCGTACAAAGCATATTCTGTATAGGTGGTTCTTTGCTCGATATATACTTCGACTGGAGAAGTGTGTCTATTCAATAGAGTATGCCATGGCATAGTCTATTCTTTCTGAGACAAACCACGAACCTTGCTTTGTACACTTGTTCTTGTAGATCCATATGGAAGACACTACGGAGTTCTCTTCGGGTCTCGGAATCATATCCTAGACATCATTCATCATGATCAACTGTTACTCTTTGATCATAGCTTCTTCCATAGCTGGAAGGGTTTGCATCAATGATGTCATCCAACTGTGTCACACAACTAGAGTGTGTATGAGGCCTCTTACTTTCGTTTGGAAGTCCCGTCATACTTTTCTTCATCTTGAATTATCTCTCGTGTCCAAGATGGTCTTCATCTCTCGAGGTGGATCTACCGCTCTCTGAAGCTCTTTCTTTCGTCACTGTGTCTGTGACCCTGGGAGCTTCAGGTTCATGTTTATTGGAGTGAATCTTCAATTGTCATCACTTGTTCTTCAGAACAAGTCTCATTCTCCTTTTCTTGTAGGCGGTTGTACACAACCTTTCCTACAAGTCAAATGTACCAGTTGCATGGTTAGAACCATTTCATAGAACATATGCATAACGACAAATTCTTATGCATCATGCAACTGTTTTAGCCAATACAACATTCACGGAAACTTTCTAAATGCCTTCCATCTCTACCATGACATCATTGAGATTGTGCACTAATCCAATATGTCAGCAAAGAGGTTTCATTCTAGATAAGTAGCAATGGAGCTTTGTATAGCACCATGGGCTACTTACAAATTACACGCATATTAGTAGTATACTGTCATTTAATGCAAACATTCTATCATGCATAATACACAGCATATACAAGAAAGACAATTCAAATACTTATCTTTGTTTGTTTGTCTTCATCTCTTCTAGATCTGCAACTTCTTCTTTGACCAGTGAGATTGCTTCAATCTCATGCTTACTTGAAAGCTTTTTTGGATGTTGCTTCCGGTGGACCTAGGATTTGACAGAGAAACCCTAATTTTTCAACTTAGGTATCTTTCATATCTGATTGGATAGAAAGATGCACCTCCTTAAGGCGGGTTGAGCAGCATACTCATTTTCCCAAAACTGTGATCAAAACTGCAAAATATCTGATGCCCTAGTTTTCTTCAATTTCTTCTACAGGAAATGCCTGATATTATTTCTGCGGTATCTCCGAAAGTACTGCTCCTCAGTGTCTGAAACTTCGCACTGAGGTAGCCTCGTCTGTCCTCTTTCGAACACCGCAGGTTAGAGAAGAAATGGTTTCACCAATTAGAACTCATGCGAGTTTTCCCAAGGTGACTTATTTCATGACTTTTCAGCATAGCGAACTTGTACGGACTGCCATGTGTCATTGTTTCACCTTCTGGGTCTGAAACTTTTACCACAGAAAGTACAGTGCGTGCCCTATCTAGAACATCTTGGGAAATTTTATTTGGACCTTCGTAGCCCGAGATATAGCAATTCTCCCTAGGTGTCATGTTTAGGGCTGAATCCTGGGAGAGGTTGGAACCCTGATTTGAGGAATCATATCTCCCAGAATATAGTGAATATGAGGCTGAAACTTTTACACAGGATACATCATGAACTTATCTTCGGCCTGTAAAAGTTTCGGCTCCTGAGCCTTCTCCAATCTCGAGATATAGCGAATGTACCAAAACTACTAGTTTTAGTCTTTTAGGGTTTTCAAGTATGAAGCCATAATCTTCAATAGTTGTAGTTGTAGCATTGTTTCGACTGTACAAAGACTTCTTTCAGGGTGGCTCTAATACCATGTTAAGTTTTCAATGGTTATATCAAATCTTATAACATTTAGCATTATAACAGCATAACCATAAACAAAAGATCACTAAAAGATAGACAAGCACAGCCACACAAAGAACACAAAGATTCATCCTGGGAAACCCTCATGGGAAAGAAAACCCAACAAAAACTTCCTCTGTATAAGATGTATAAAAGACAACCCCAAAAACAGTTGTTCTCCTCCTCCTGTTTTGTCTCTCTCTCTCTCTCCTATGCGCTACACAAGTGAGTGTGTGTTCAAATGAGGAACACATCTCCTCTATTTATACTATTTTCGTCACTTGACATTTAACCTAACAAGTCGGCCTCAACTTAGCTAAGTAGGTCGACTTCACTTAGGAAGACTCAATACAATATTATATTATATTTATTAGGGTGTTAAAGACCCAGCACACAATGGAGGCTTTACCTCATGATTCTATGATGACCAAATACAATAGTAACACTCCGCCGGAGGAATACTAACATCTCCCTTGGGTTACATCAGTAAAATACATTTAAAATATCCATAGAAGTTACAATATTCAACATGAATCTGCTCAGTAAATTTCTTCTGACCATGTATAGGAGAAAGGACTCTTCAATCTCTAAAGATCTGTCCTCTCTACTTCCTCAGGAATGCATTCCCAGCTGTCCCAGCAGTATTTGCCCTTTCCTTGATATGTGTAGCTCTGATCCATAATCCTGTGAAGATGAACTCTCTCCCTCCCTTCTCAAAAAGCATGGTAAACTAAACACTTAAGACTTCCTTTTATAAGTCAATGAGAAATGAGGTTACTAAAACCCTAATTAGGGTTCCAAAACCCTAATTTCACTTTCATGCAAAATTACTCTTTTGCATCTTTCCTCGTTAATATTTCAACACTATAAACCTCCAAACTCATCCTCAGCTCTTCAACGAAATGAGTGCAAATGATACGTGACTAATAGTTGGTGTGTCCCACTCCAAACAGTAAAGGTTCACAACCACACAAGTGTGCCCCTCTCTATATAATCACTGAAATGCTAAAATACTGAGTGAAGCTTCAGATCTCGGAATAAGAAGTAATCTCCATCAATAGCAGTGAAGAATAAGTGAGAAATATGAGTAGTTTCTTCTTCCAATAGCTAGGGTATATGTGTTTCACTACTGAAGCTATTCACCTCCTCCTAGGGCTTTGTCCAAGAGAAGCTAAACCCAATAGCTCTCAAATTTTCGAAAATGCAAATGACAAAAATTAATGAGAGAGTGGGCTCTCTCTCACTTTTTTAACTCTCTTTCTCTTTTGTGACTCTTAAAAGTACCTTTCTCCTCATTTTCTCACATTTTAATTTAAAATGACTTTTTAGTAAAAAAGTAGCTTATGTTCTCATGTTGACCTTTTTTTGGCCCCATTTTACCAGCCACTTTTAACTTTAGTGACTTCTATAATAAAGTCACTTTAGGAAATAATTATTAATTGTCACTTTATAAAGTTCTTTTGAGCCTAGGTGACATTAATGATTAATTAATTCCTTATTCCGCCGACTATAGCCTACGGGAACAGGAATGGATAATAAGTCGTCCCCATGGTGGTCATTCAGAAAGGGACATGACAGAAATGTGTGCACATACTTGTGGCTCTAGGCCACTCTCAAAGAAAATAACAAAAGACATAGCAATCAATTGACCAGCATTAACACCTAGTGGTATCTGGATGAATTTAAAACAAACTAGTGCAAATAATCAACTTTCAGGGTATGATGGCATAATTTTAAACCCTGTATAGTTTTTATGAATTGGGTGATGCTCAGATTGCTTCTTATACATTTTCCAGATTATTAACAAATTTCAACATTATCTACACAAACTAATCGCAAAGAGCAGAAACACTAACATACAGACTAGCAGGTACTTTACAAGGAATTTATGACCAATTTTAAAAAACAATGCATACATTACAAGATTTTTATGTAATAGAAACAAAAAGTACTCACATCTGTGTGTCAACAATAATATATGTAAATGGTGAATTCCCTGTCTCGGAAACCTGCATTTACAGTGCCTGTATTAGATGAAATACTTTGACCGTGTTTGAACTTTATGTCCACCTAATCTCAAGGTAAACATTGTGAAGTACTACCTAAATTACAAATGGTAGATGGTGTCCAACTTTGTGACTTATGCCATTTGCATCAATTCCAAACTTCTCAATGTTAGAAACTGAAACCTATGGATGTTCCATAAGATAAACCATGATGAAAGAAACCTTATACAACTGTAATGGCCACAATGTTAGTTAATTGAGGAACCTCTTTAATTATATGTATCAATCTAACAGAGATACCTCTTTCAGACAAGATGAGCTATTCAAGCATCTCCTTTTGCCCATTCTTCATAGCCAACATAGATACCTCATGTTTTATTACAACTGACTAACAAATAACCAGAGGTGCCCAAATGATTCACCTGATATTATCTCCTTACAACATACAACAACTACCACAGCCATAACACAACCCCTGTTACATCAATGAAATGTAAACAACAATATGTCTAGTCATGTATTACTCCCATGCAATTAGAAACATAACAGTAAAATCTGTTGTAGTTGCTGAAAACCCTACTCAAGAAGAGCATGATTTATTTGCTAGAAGGAATAAACAAGGCAAACTTATTTGTCCTGGCACGCTGTTGAGCTTAATGTGATTAATGAGAGGCCTTCTAAGACTAAGCATTGCAATGACAGCAGAATATACAAGGACTTAACATTTCGAATGATTTCAATTTTACAATGACAGCAGAATATGCAAGGACATAACATTTAGAACGATTTCAATATTACAGAAACTCCTATATACTTCTTCCACTGAACAGTTTTTGTCTACTTTATGAATCAAATATTAAGTCTTGTGCAGACTGAAATGCCCATTTGCATAGGCTTAAGAAGGATAATGAGCAAGAAACTTATTACTTTGAGATATTTTCATGCTTCAAGTCAACACCTAAATATGCATGAGATCTTGAGCGCATGAGTTAGAGTTCATTCATAGGGTTATTGATCTTGCCTTGTGTTACACCTCATATTGTATGAGGTTTCAAACTGTGATTTTCATCACATTTATGGGGTTTGCAGCTGGTACCTTTGGAGCATTGGATGGATTAGGGGGCATATGCATCTTATTGGAGCTTCTTCTCTTCTTGGCATTGGATTACTTAATGGAGATCTTTGGTGGAGGAGATTGACTTCCCTATGATGTATGGTCATAGTTGATACTCATTATGTGGTTTGGTACTACTTTCATGCCTTCGCTTGATGGACACACTCTTGACATATAGATGCTTGCTACTTCATGTGTCATTCTTTTCTTGGAGCATCTGAGTGACAAGTATGAAGGTGTTATGATATTGATTTGTCACTAGGAGGGGTTGTTCTACATGGTCATCTTTTGTTGAAAGTGTGGGGGGTGTTATCACCCGCCTTGTAGTTGCCTATGTGAGGTGGATCCAGGATGGATGGTAGAGGGGCAAGCAACTAAAGGGTGGAACCACCACTGCCTAGACTCCCAAATGGATGGTTGTCACGTCAATCAAGGCAGCCTTCACTTTATGTTATCCTAGTCCAAGACAACAATGGGGGAGACCAAGATCTGCTTCCGACAGGAGAGATCGCACCTAGACACCAAAAGAAGATCAGATGAGGCTTCAGGGTACTTAAGGTGCAAGGTAAATGGAAACCCTAGCTCTAGAGTTTAGGTACTAGAAACTGGTGGGGATGACCACTATCTTGGAAAACGTAACTATGACAGGGTGAGCAAGAACAGAATTGGGACTGCCTAGTACCAAGGGGACAAAAACAATGAAAGATAGGTGACTTGAGTTATCAGTAGGTGTTGGCAAAAGGAGTAAAAATGAGGTCAATATGGGGCAAGCGCTAACTAGGAGATCAATGCCTTGTGTGCATTGGGCAATGGAGTCAGCAGTAAACCAATGTTTCAGAGAACCCACCTGGGAGACACCTTGATCTACGAACCCAGAAAGTAGTTGATCCGAAAAAGCTAAGTAACAGGAAACCCAGCTCAATGGATGGCTAGCGCTAGGGCTTAGGAAGACAGATCTACAATTCTAGGTTTACCTGGAGGCTAATGGCTCAGCATTGAAGGAGAGAAGAGGTCAAGGTGACCTGATCTACAAGCGCAAATCAGAAAATCAGCAAAAAAATCAGATCTAGAAAAGTCAAAATATGATGAGGGGGGCTAGGAGGCTGAAAACCAATTTTTCAGATCTAGGGCAAACCGGAGAGAACTAGCTCAGCGTTGGGGGTGTTCTGGAATGCTTGGGACCCAATCTATCTGTCTATCTTGTCAGATTTCAGAAAAACTCACTTCCAGAAAAGTCTAATTTTCAGTGAGGGCGCTAGGGCTGTTTTAGTCAATTTTTTTTATCTAGGTCAAATGGTCAAGCAATTGGACAGCGTTGGAATTGATTTAAGCTGTGTGGGACCTAATCTATTCGTCTGTGAAGTCAAAATTCAGAAAAACTCAAAACCCTAGCAAGTCAATTTTTCAGTGGGGGGTTATGTAGTTTTCTGCTTAAAAATCAGATGTAGATCAAACTGTGAGGAATTTGACCAGCGTTTCAATTGATTTGATGAAGGGGAGGCTCGATCTATGAAACCCAGAAATGGTTTGGCAAAAGATCGAACTATTCCCAAGTTTATTGATTTTTAGGGTTTTTAGTGCTTTAGGAGTTTTCAGAAAAAGTTGAAGAAAAGCAAGGTACAATGCAATAAGATCTGAAAAAGAAGAGACTTATTTGTTGGATCTTACCTAGAAATGCTTGTAGAAGTTTGTAACAGTGACGATCTTTGCTATCCCGATCAATTCTGGAAGATCCCCATGATTTCTATGGCATATGCAAGTTCCAAGCCACCAATGCACCCCCTACCCTGCATGAGCAAACATCAACCATATCAGATTTGCTAATACAAGATAAAGAAACTGAATGCTACAAGACAGTAAAATGAAGTAATCATAGATCACAATGAAACTAATGAAAACACCCTGATCCAAGATGAAGAGAACCGAGCGAGTTGAGGTCCCCCTACAAAAACGCTCTAGCCAAAACGCCCTCCTATAGACAAAACAATGATAGACACGAAAAATATAGATCTCACGAGAATTTCCACAATGCTAGAATGCTGAAGACTAGCTAATCACCATTTGAGCACATCAGATGCAAAGCAGATCCAGAAAAATTTCCACAAAAAAATCTTTCTATTATTCAAATCCAAGAGCCAAAGACCCCTTACAAATGAGAAGCTCTATCCTTTAAATAGAAATGAGAGAACCACAATCATAACCGAATCCTAACCACTTTCAAAAGGAGTGGCTAAGATTAAAAGATGAAATGTTCTAATCAATGGTTGAGATGAGCTCAACATACAACACACGGATCAATATAAAACCATAATTTACCAAAGTGGACTAAACCACCCAAAATAAGGTAACCCACTCAACAAGAAATAAATGAAGCACATGGTGGGTCCAAGGAGTGTTTGACTAACACCCTCTGGGTGTCCCCATGACACTAAAATAATATAATAATTCGATTCTTTGACTTTTGTGCCTCCTTGAAGAAATCGTGAGCCTCCCAAAAGAGCTCCAGAAAATAATATAAAAATGCCCAAAAATAGATGTGGGCCCACTCAGGAGCTACAACTGCTGGAGAAGGTGTGGAGGACGTCACGCTCATCATCATGACTCATCCCATGTCATTTCCTTGCCTCAATAGCCCAAATCGATTTCTTCAATAGCCATTTAATCATTTTTTAATCTACCTCGAGAAACGTGATCCTGCCAAAACAGCTTCCTAGGGTGCCTGCGTTGTCAAACTGAGCCCACCAAGTTCTTTGGGATGGGGGTACTATGGTACAAACAAGTGGCTGCACCCCCCTATGCCCATACAATGCCCTAGGAAATCCAACTAAAACATCTCCCTTCTCAAAAATATCAATCTGTGAAGAAAACCTACATCAGAAAGGCAGAATGAGCCTGATCACATCTGTAAGTGCCCGGAACTGGAAATAAACTGTCTCATTAGACTCAGAGAGTCCAAATCCATCTAAGGTGTATATTCATACCCCTCATAGGTCTCTATCTGATCATCAATCATATCCAATAAACAATATAATCATCTGTGAATAATCAGACATCAATGATAACTTAGACTATATCCATCCGCTGCAAGTGTTAAAAAGGTTGAGACATGCTCTACAACTCATTCAAGTAACAATCACAACAAGTAGCATTCATTTCACTGGCGGTACATCAATCATTACATATATAAGGCTTTATTCATTATTACTCAGACTTTCAAGACTATACTCACTTCATAGCTGTAGCCAATTTGCTAGTGAAGGGTGAAAGGTGGAAATGACAAGGCTAAGGCAAAGGATGACTTCCTACTCAACATCATGACACTTTGGACAAGGAAAGGGAATACTCACTATACCCAATGTCAGACAAACAACAACACAAGGAATGGCAGTGCCTCACAAATGGGTGAGTTGTTTAGAGAGTGCTTATTCAACTTATGCATCATCTCTACATCAAGCTTGATCCAAGTTCATTAGGATCATCATTTTTATTCCATGGCCTTTTTGGCCTATATGACCCTTTTGGGACTTCACCAGTGCTTAAAAGCACAGCTAATCGCAGCTTTCATCTGGGACATATTTTATAAGGTCAGCATATCATTGCTTTTTGGACCTTTTCTTATACTCTTTAAGGAGTATTTTAGAACTTCATTGCTCCTGCCCTCTTTACATATGTTAATGAAACAAGATTTTATAATTTTCACTTTTCATGGGCGCATATTCAATAATTTCAACACAAGTAGGACATGAGCTTTCAGTTTTAGCCAACAACATCTCAAGTGATTAGGGAAAATTCTGCACAGTGCCAAACATCGGAACAACCGACCAGAATGATTTTAGGCATACTATCCAACTTACCAAAGGCAAGTTTTGTCACCAACTCAGAGTCAAGACACAATATAAACAGGGAGGCTTGTCCAACAAAAGCTTTAGCGGGGAAAAAGATCCTCCATGCCATAAGTCAAAAAATCAGTCGAGTTGAAAACTAAACTGGAAGGTAATGGATGGGTGAAGACAATGAATGATGGAGCCAACACTAGCAAGCCAAAACAATGGTGGGAATGACTACCTCTATTCTCCCTAAGGAGGGTAAGACCAATGAGTATAGATCAAGAACTTCCAAGTCTAAGTAGGGACATCAATACATAGTACAATATACAACCAAGTCCATATAAATATGACCGCCAGATCATGATACCACAAGTTAATACATGTCACAAGAATCAGTATAAGAGCAATAATAACCATAACACAATATAAAATGCTGAGTCATAACCATGCAATATAATTCATCTAAGACACCATCTGTCCAACAAGAAAGAACTGACATAAAACTGGGCATCAATGACTGCTCTGAAAATGACATAAATGGCTACATCGGTCCTCAAATCTGAGTGTCTTGAGACTCAATCCTGACATGGGAGAGTACAATAGTCCACTAATATAATCATGATCCATAAAAAAATGTTTATCTCAGCATCTCATTTGTAAGAGATCTGGCTAAAAAAAGTACTGTGTCTAAAAAATAGAATATGGTAGCCTGGCTACAATATATGTGATAACATCTGGCTCCAGCTGGGACAAGTGCTCTGCTGTAAAGAGCGCTTGAGAACCTCAGAATCTCTGGTACTCGCACTTTGCTTCTCGCATCCTCGATCAATCCATCCAGCTCTGCAACCGCTACCAAGAATGTACCTGACTACCTGCAACATGTCCAGAGCTATACCAAACTCACAGACCGGTCGTCAGAACAATATGTGGATAATATATAAATACTGAAAATAAAGATGCATGAACTAAAAAGCAGAAAATAAATCTAATCGATAACCATAACTTTTCAATAAAAGTTTGATTTTTTTTTGTTCTGCAGGAAAACAGAATTACACTAAGAGCTTCAAAGGTGAACTTCAAACAACAAAGCAAGATTCTATACTACTGTCGGGAAAGGCTTATTTAGGTCCTACCTACTCTACCCTAACCAGTTTGGACAAGTGTTAGGTAAAATCATAAATCCAATGTAACCACTTGCTAAACGAATCTATTGAGATTTCTTTGCAGCCAATGATACAACAAGTTGAAGATGGCTTGTAAGTAATGTGAATGAAAATTGAATCCATTATAACTTGTTGTTTGAAAATCGAAGAAAGGCATGGATAAAGAGAAATGAAATCATGCCAGGGATGAAATTGATTGTTGCAACCTTCTTCTACCCATAGATCGATAGGATCATAAAATTTATGCAAGTTTAGATTTGTTGAAATAAAAGAATACGATACATGATTCATTCCTCCTAGGCCAGCATACTCAATCATTCTCACATTATGATCAATGACGAAACAAAATAGGGACAAATTAGAAATCTTTAAACCAAAAATTGAGATTAACCCCATTTGTTGTTTATAAAATGAGAAAATATGGAATTGGTCTTTATAGAGCTTTTCATCCACCCAATCAAAGAAATTATCAAAGTTGAAAACATTATACACCAAGGATGAAAGGAGATAAAAAGCTTTACCATTGACCAATTGGCACTTTCTAGAATCTGCACTGCATGACACCATAGAGGACTTCAAAAGCTGGGATGCGAGGGTGGATTGACAAATTGAGACTTGAGTTGTATCACCTAAAGATGTTAACACCAATCTTCCATGTGATATGGGACATTTGCTAGAGAAATTGGCAAGATTAAAACTAACATCCCAAGAACTAGACTCACTATGATTAATCTCCTCAACCAAATCACCTTGATCAAAAATATGACGGGGAATAGTAACAACATTACAAGAATCATTCCTTGGAGGCTCTTGATGATTATTGGGACACAGATTCCAGTTCGAAAGATGTGACAAAGAAGGTTCTAGGTCAATCTCACTTACTAGTATATCATCATCATGTGGTTGCTCTTCTTGAGACTGTTCATTACATTCAACTGAGGATAAATGATCATCATGATTCATTTGATAAGGAAAAACATTACTATGTTCCTTTCTATCCTCACAAACTTGGTCTTCAACTACAATATGACCACATGATTGCTCTTCAACAGAAGTTTTATTAATTTCCACCTTTTCTTCTTTTACAGTGATATGATCAAGGTCTAAATCCAGATTCAGATAGGTTGGATATTGACTCAAATTATCATCTATTAGGCAATGACTATGGAGTTCCTCTTCTAAAGGCTCTTTAATGGACTCACAAGTGGAAGGCTCCACTATGGATGCTTCTTGATGGTGATCAGGTTCCCTTCCACGGATCAAATCCAGGATTTGCTCTATGACTGCTTCAGGTAATAATAACAAAGTATCTTGTATGATTTGATTGATATCCTTCTTAATTTCAGCATGGGGTTTTGAAACATTATCCTCAAAGTACTCTGTAACATTCTTATGGATTAATTAATTAACTTCACCATTTGGTGATTAATTAATTGGGTTTTGATGAAATAATGTAATCTCTTGAACTTTGGCATTTTGTAATAGGGGCTATGAATGCAAATGAAAATGCTATGACACTCCCTAAGCCATTGGTTCAAGTCCCATGTCATTTTGACAAGGGGTTAGGAAGTTAGACCAATTTTGGTTAAAACAAGGTATTTTTCTTCTAGGAAATTAATTTAATTTCCTAGGGTGAAAAATTAAATTATTTGATTTTGAAAGAAAAAATCAAATAAGGCCATGGTAATTAAGTTTGTGGGGTGGCTAAGCATAGTCAAATTTTATTTTTAAATAACCCCCCCACCATGGTCAAAATAAATTTTTGAAGATCTCCCAAGTGGGGCACCCTTCTTGTTTTTCCAAAAATAAAAGATAAAATAAAGATAAAAAATCAAAATTTGAGTCAAAGGAGGCCCCAAATAAAAGATAAAAAAATAAAAAATAAAAAATACAAGATAAAAAATAAAAGATAAAATAAAGATAAAAAATCAAAAATAAAAGATAAAAAATCAAAATTAGGAAAAATCAAAATTTGAGTCAAAAGAGGCCCCACTTGAGTCATGGAAACCCTAGATCTAAGGGTTAAGCTTCATTGTGACATGGATCTATCTTTTTGACCATTCATTTGAAGAGGCCCCCTTGCTTATGATTGGTAGATGGCTTGCAAAGTCAACAAACCTAGATCTAAGGGTGGAGGAGAGATCTATGTTTTGGACCATTGATTTAGAAGTGGGTTTGGGATCTTTTCAACTATAAAAGAAGGTCTCCCCTCCGTCATTATTCATTGATTCTCATGCTAAGGTCATGCTGCTGAAATCTTTCTCTCTTCTCCTCTCATATTTTCTCAAGCATTTGGCTCATGCCTCTTGCTATGGTTGTATTGAATCTTGCCCTAGTTGGGCTTAATAGAAGAAAGCTTTGGAGGCAAATTGTTGATGTGGATTTATCTCATTTCATGCTTGCATTAGTGAGATAACCTTGTGGATTTATCAATTATTGTCGCACTCGTTTAGCTTGGAAGCTCTCCACAAAGTATTTTGTGGAGAGACTTGTAGGTAGAAGTACTTCTATCTTCATTTGTGAGTAGACTAGTAAGATTCTACAAAGTATTTTGTAGGATTTATTTTTGTGCTCATCTCTTTGCTTGCTTGTTGCAGCTCTAATAGATTTGTTTTGCAGGGATCTAAAGCTAAGAACGGCTCCTCCAAGGGTTTCTTGTTTTTAGATCTATTTTTTGGGGGGTTCTAGATCTAGAGTTTCTACCATTGTATAGTGGTAAAAACACCCTTTTTAGGGCCTAAATCTTTAGTATTTTAATTAAACATTTCAAATCTGATATTTAGTAGCATTTACCTGGCTGGAAACTCAGTTTCCAACCCTCTAAACATCACATTTCAGTCATTTTTTCCTATCATATTTTTGCCCTAAATTAGTGATTTTTTGGACTAACTTTTTTCTGATAATTTCTTTGAGTTTTCTGTGATTTCCAGTAAGCTTTGCTTGCTGGTTTGTGACAGGTTTAAAACAGTTAAAGGGGAGGTGCTGCCCAAATTAGCCCAAAAATACCTCAACCTTCAACCGGTTCCAAAAGTGGTTCAAACCCTCACCTTTCTCTCTTCTTTTCTGATATTTGTAAACCCCATGGAGAAGTTCTCTTGGGGTATTCTCCAAAATTTTATAAAGCATTTGTAATCTATATGTAAATACATTAAGAAGTAGAGTAGGAAGTAGATCACTAGTTGTTGTTTTTCCATCTCAAATAGATCACCAAGGGAAGAGTTCAATTCGCTAGCTCCCTTAGAGGAGGCAAAAGTTCTGCATGTGGGAACCAATCTCTCTGAAGGTAAAGACCCATAGTCTGACAAAGTTGCAACACCATCGGGCACCTCCTCCTCCAAAAACGTCACATTCTTCCTAAAGAGGGCACACGTGTGTAGCTGGGCGTCAATCTCCGGAGAGCGGCACTATATTCCGGCACACTTGCATGCATCATATTTCTAGAGGACTATCAGCGTGTTTATCAATGGTAAGTGTACATCTTACCAAGAATCTTGCCCTACTTTCTCTCCAGTTTAGCTATATTTTAGGGCCATTTGGTACGGCACATTGCATGCACATTTTATTCAGTATTCTTGCACCAACTTGAGTGTATGAGCAAACCCTATAATAGTAAAGCAATAGAATATCAATGTTTGGGATATTACATCTTGGTGGAGGGTGACTTAGTGGAGGAGACTCTCTTTCTCTCTCTCCAATTCATTTTCACAGGGGGTTATTTTGTGTATCTTGCGTAGCATTTGATTACTATATCTCTCTGTTTCTCTTGCATGCATTGTTGGTCTTGTGGATTTGAATTAAATCACGATATTAGCTTACTTATTGAGGTTTCTTGTCTTCTACAAGTGGGGTGCATTGGACAAAACGCATCAACTCGGTATAGATCAGGGCTTTCAAGTGGACAACGTCGAATGAAGGGCAACATCTCCTGGCATCTCACAATTCCAAGTAAGTTTCGTTTAATTTTTTAGCTATTTTTTGTATTTCCTTTCTAGGGAAAAACTAAAATAATTAAAACCCTCGTAATAATATCCTCATTTCGTAGATCCATAGGTTCTAGTTCACGGTGAGCTTTAATACTTAAAACCCACTTTAGAAGTAATTCAAAACCTCTAGATCTTAATTTTCACGGCCATCGAACTTCATTTTCTCACTCAACGCACTGGCCTATCCTCTAGGGGAGAACGCCCTCTTTGGGAGAAGTGGGTATCTCTCAATCCATGAACTGGGTATTGCTAGAATCACTTCCATTCGACTCATCTTGCATCTAGCAATTAATTCTTGTGTCCAATTTCACTTAATTTCACCTAACTACCCTTAGATCTGATTTCCATGCTTAAAACCCTACGGTAATTTGGGGCTTTTCATGTGGACACTCTTATTCTCTTGGAAACTTTTAGTTTCCTTTCCCCTCTGCCATCCTAGATAGGATCACCTTACAGGGCAACTATAAGAATTATGATAACAGGGCCAATCTCTCGACACCATATACTCAGGATAATGGGAGATTGATTTCCCTTTGCTAGATCATTCACCTCTATCCATATGACTCAAGGCCAGAGGATGAATGTCTACCCAGGTAGATCTCAATCACAGATCTTCGTCTTCTTCTTCCTTGGTACATGGGTGTATGTTGGTCAACCAAGGATTCTCTCTGGATTCACTTCTATGAATGCTTCCTCAATAGTCTTATCCACTAATATCGATGAGGACACTTGATCAAAGCATAAGTTGTTGTACTATATGCATCTTAACGGATCATCATCTCCACAATCTTCACAATTGACTTATTCTGTAACACATGACATAAATGTCCACACGGATTAACTAGTACTAATTTAAACAGTTATGTTATTTATCAATAAAATAATTCAAATTTAGGCAAATAAAACTTATCAAAGTATAAGATATTTATCTTTGTTTGTTTTGTTGACTCCCTCTAATCTTTGCCTCCTTGCAAAGATTGCTAGAGTTTCTTCATCATTTGATCTGAAGACCTTAATCTTCTTCTTCATCAGGTTCTGAACTTTTGGAACTTGCTGAAGTCTTCATGTTATGTCTTCATGTCTTCTGGAGAGAATCATAAATAGTGTAAGGAGACATCCAAGGATGCCATTGTCAATGTTCTTCATGCGTCTGAATGTACTAGATCCAAGATCCCCTTGGACCTACAATGATTGCTCAGAAAAGATCACTTGGTATTCTTGCCAAGTGTATAACCCTTGTAGATACCTTTTTGTTCTATTTGAAGCTTCTGGAATACTGAGAAGTTCTCTTTTGCAATCTTCATCAAATCTCTCTTATTTTCTTCTGAGGTGAAAGCTCTTCAATATTAATTACAAGTTGCCTTCTTTCTTTTTTTCTTTTGAGGACACTGATACGCAAAGTGACCAATTGTATAACAATTGAAACATTTGATCTTTGAAAGATCCTTCTTCTTCTTCTTCTTTTGTTTTAGAGTTGATCTCGTATTTCCTTCTTCTTACCATTTCTTGCTTTTATTTTCTTCTGAGAACATTGGAAAGCATAGTGGCCAAGATCCTAACACTTGTAACATCTTACTTTTAAAATATCCTTTTGATCTTGAACCGGGGTTGATTCTTCTCTTGAATCTCTCTTTTTCTCTATGTAGCACGGGAACCGCTCCCGGCTTTTAGGAAACTCGTTCCCGAAGTTTCGACGTTCCAGGAAACTTTGGAACTTGTAGGAAACTTTCCCAATTCAACGGAAACCGTTCCCAATGGTTGGGAACTTATTGGGAACTTTTACCCTCTAAAATCGGGAACTTGGGGACTTCTTTTTGCGCGTTTCCTTCATTGGGAACTTCCACGCATTCATGATCCACGATGTTGGTTGGTAACAACATTCCTATTTCCTTGCGACCGTACATATACATGGTTGACTCAAAAAAATTTCTCTTGAAAACTAAGTTGCAATAAAAGTCTTTTTCGTGCTACCTTGTCGAGTTGGTGCACTGATCTCTATTTAATGCTCGTGCTAGAGTATTCACTCATCCCTACCCTGAATTGCACTATGGCTAATCAATAATAAATGTAAATCTATTTTGACATTTTATATATTATTAAACAAAAGAAAATGAATTTATTTATTTTACTATTTACTTTATGAATAAAAAGTAATCTTTTAACTAATTGGAAATGGTTCTAAATCTTACTTTAAAACTAAATTCATATATTACATTTAAATTAAAAATATTTTGATTTTTATTTCATAATAATTTAAATTTGAATAATTATAAATTTGCAATACCTCGGCATAGAATGTTTTGTAAACATATAATATTCTAATACATTTTAATCATAGTTGACACAAAACTAAAAACTTACTCTATACAAATAGCCACAAATATAGGGACTATAACTTCTAAAAGTCCCCACTTTAGAAAGAGTCTACCTTATATAATCAATGATGTGGATGGTAATCTCGATTTTATTGCCATTTCCATCTGCTAAGAGGTTCTAGTTACAACCGTAATACATGGGATAAGTTAAGTCATTTGATTTGTGTTAATGTTTCTTTTTTTCTCTATGTTTCTTCTCTTTTCATGTTTTTCAATTATTATTTTTTATATTTTTTAATATATATTATTGACGTTCCCAACATGCCGTTTCCTACAAATTTGGGGGAAACTTCTAGACGTATCCAACACTCGTACCCACGTTCTCTAAGTTCCCACATTCCAGAAACTTGTGCAACATAGCTTTTTCTTAAACTTTCTTCTACTTCCCTTTCCTTTCTTTTGATCTTGGGTTGTCATGTCCTTGGAAGCACCATTGTCCAATAACGGGGTACCATTGATATCTAAAATAGTACCATTAAGAGCATAGATAAAAGAATACTGGAGTTCATCTACAATCTCAACATCATCCAACCTGTCTTCTCCTCTGGACACCATTTTTACAAATTCTGTAAATCTAACTTAGAAACCCTAGCAAGAGCTAGGTCAAAAATGAAGTTTGGCAAAGCTGAAATTTGCCTCCACAAATAGATGCACCTTCCTAGGGTCATTTCAAAGATGCTAAGATTGAACCCATTATGTGGTTAGAAAGGCTTAAAACTGGAAGCCCTTGTTCTTGACCCCGGCAACGACTAGGTCAAAATTGAAAATTCACAAAACTGAAATCTGCATCCAAAGATAAGTGCACCCTCCTAGGGGAAGTTCCATTGTGTTATTTTCAAGTCTAGTCTATGGAGAGAAGTATACAAACTTGGAAGCCCTAGTTTCCAAATTAGGGCACAAATAGTCTCTAGCAATGGTATCTATTCAAAACTGCTCTAATACCATGTTAGTGTTCTTCTTAGCAATATAATTTTCATCTCTTTCAACTTTGTTTCATTATTCAATTCATCCCACAATTATAGCATTATTCATTTGCAGTAGAAATAAAAGCAAGGATCAGTGAAAAATAACCATGCACAAGAGGCAAAGATTTTATCCGAGGAAACCCAAACGAGAGAAAACCCAACAAACTTTTCTCAGAAGAAATCAATCTAAATTTCAAGTAAAATACCAGTCAAGAAGATTAAGCCGTAACACAAGAGTGTGCTCTTCTTCCACAAGAAACCCTAGCGAACCTTGAGAGAGAAAGATAATAAGATAACCCCAAAAGTTACTCCTAGTGATATTATTTGTCCTCCTTGATAAGTGGGCACCAATTGAGAGAGATGAGCTTGCTTGAATGTGTCAAATGAAGTGTGAGAACACTTCTACTTATATTCTTCAGTTGACTTGAATTGCACTTTTGTCTGCATGGTCCAAGTTCCCCTTTTTACTAAGGTATTTTGCACTTTCTTGTCTTCCGCTTTCTTTGGGACTTCTCAATGGATTGTCTTGACTTCTTTGGATATTTCTTCATCATAGAAAATTTCTCCTGATTGATGTCTCATCATATGCAGTCACATTCTTCACTAAAGCTCTAATGTTGATTTGACCATACTCTAAGAAGTTCCAATCACTTCTTAGAGCCAATTGTCAAGTTCAGCATTAGATTAGACTTTGTCTAATGTACAAGGAGATAAGATCTCCTTGTAACATAGACAAGTCATTTCACTCTATAAGAATGGATCACTCCCGCTACGGAGCACTCCCACACATAAAGTACGCAATGTGACCTCTAGCCTAGTACAACTCTAGTCAACACAACACTGGACGAGGCTAAGCATCTGAGCCCTCTATACATATAGTCAACACGTGACTAATTAGGGCTACGACGGGGCCATTCTCTCCCTGGGTCACAAACCCACTTGAGAAAACGATCTGCAGAATGTTTGTCCGATGTTGGAACCATGGAGAACATCAACATTTTCATGGTTAAAACTTAAATCTCACTTCATGATAATATTTTGCTTGTTTCTTACAAACTGAATTAATTTGAGATGAATGCTAGTTTTCAGATTTGTTTGAGCCTTAAAAATAGTTCACTTCACATATCTTTTGATGGGCTAAACCCTTTGTTGTTTTGAAGTTATTTTCATTTAACCATCTTGAGCACTCTTGAACAGTCTTTCTTAAATAACTTTCAGATCTTGGGTCATTTTTACAAGGTTTACTAATACACATCACTTACACCTAATATATCTGAAATCTAACCATTGTTGTTAGCATACAAGCAGTCTCTCCTTTGTGTTAATGGCATATTCAAGTATCTAAACACACTTCATTCTTTTGCACTTCAAGCAATGTTTACATGTCACTTTTTCTAGCTTCATAACACAATATTTTCATTCATTACGGAGCTGGAAATTTCATGTTGTTTTAACCATATAATCTCCTTTGCAAATATCTCTTGTTGGTTAATAAACAACTCTAAAATTATTGATTTATTTATGGAATGAATGACCTTGTTCAATTGGCAAAACCAGCAATAGAATAAGAGTCTATAGTTGCTAAAGTTATATTTTATGGGATTCATTTTTCAGAATTAATTCACAATTTTTCTTCAAGTTTTAAGCTAGTTCACTTGCCAATCTTCTTTATGCTAGTTTTAGTTTTGCTCATGTACACTTAATTTATCACTTATCATACACTACAACGACAATGTTGACATGATCAATACTTGTTAATGGGATACATTTTACTTGATTTATTTCACCATTCCTTTTACAGCTATTGATCTAGTTTTTGTTGCAACAAGTTGTTGTTTCTCACTTGAAAGCTCAGTTATGGTTTTGGTTGCTTACATTCAATGGTTATATTTCATGTGCAAACAATGCTTTATGGTCTATGGATGCCTTAATCAAAAATTGAGTAGGTTTAATTTCTGGAATCTTTGATATCTCTTTGGATTTTCTAAATCATTAGATTTCTTTGACTCCTAAGCCACAAATCATCCTTAATTTAAGTGATTTGCCTTATCTCTTGAGACTTAATTGCTTTAGGGAGTCCCCACTTGTGATTTATTTAAGTCACTAAAGAGAAGGGCAGTAATAGTAGGTGACAATTGCATTACTTCCATAGTTGCACTTGGCTAGAACTTTTTTGAGTCCTCGCATTTAGGATGCTATTTTTTGTGACAACAGGGACTAATGACAAAAACTAAGTTCACAGAAATAAATAAAGCTCATTTGAGAATTGTAAAAGTCCTCTTTTGAAGCCATGTATCTGCAGAGAATTTACAGCAAAAGTAACTCCATATTTGAGTGTGTTGGCTGCCCCATTAGCAGCAGTTCATTCCAGCACGATGTGATGCCCTGTTGAAGCAATAATCTAAAAACCTGGCATATTTATCCATGGCATGCTTAGATCAGTCCCAAAGTCAGTGTGTATAAAGCAAATGGTGGGCTGTTTCAACTCCAAAGGGCAGTATTTCCAGATCTGTGTGTATTTCCAGCAGCATATTAGTATATTACTTGACTAGGAACCAATGCCCAAGAGTGAAAAACTTAAAGGGTTTGATATTTTAGTGAAAATCTCACAGAAACATGATATCTAAAGGTTTCAATTGACTCTAGTACCTTTGCTTCTAAAAATTTCAGATATGACCTAACAAATCTTATCTTAAAAGCACCTTTTCCTTCAAACAACCTTATAACTTCTAAACTGCCCCTGGAGTGTAGACCAATTGGCGATAGGGTGCACTGTTAAGGCACTCATTGTAACGTCACACGTTCAAACCTCGACTAGCCCTGTGTGCCACACATGAGGCAGCGTTGGTACACCTAGAGGTATAGTGGTAGCAGACCGATATCAACCGTGTGTCACGCAAGTACAAGCCCGGCCCCAGTTGCTGATTGCCCTAGTTACTAAAAAAAAATTAACATCTAAACTAGTCGAATATGTAGAATAAAATTATATAGACAATAAGGTATCAGAGTTTTACAACTTGGATTTTGTTGACAAATTTTAATCCACAGTGGATTCTGAAATCTTGCATTTGGGTCAAAATATAACCCTATCTCTGTTACTTGCAATTTCTAGCAATATACTTTCTCAGCCAATATTACTCTCTGTTTTCTTAGCCTCAATGAAGTTATAGGTCCTGTTTTATCATTTGTAAGAACTATGTTATGTGACATGTCTTCATCTTTCCTTGAAATGCACAAACCAACCCCTAAGAAGACTAAGCAGTCTTACTATTCTCAGAATTTCACATCCCTAATTTTTAATAGTTTCATGCTGCAAGTGCCAAGTCATTCCTTACAATTTGTCTCGCATTGGCTTAAAAGTATTTTTGGGCATATGTAAGGAGCTCTAGATTTCTTATTGCAACCTTCTCTTAGCCGGAATTGATTTGAAAACTTGCCTCAAGCTTGTCTCACTGTCTACAACATGAATCAGAAGAAGAAAAAAATTACCACAATGTACGAGGTGTCAACACCATCAGCTTCTAACTCAGCCAGAATCCCTCTTCCTGGAGCATCATTAGCAACCTACAATCAAAACAAATCCTACTATGATAATAAACCAACACCATATTTCTTTTGTTCACTAGTAAGCACTAGCTATTGTTCCTTTTCACACATTGAACCAAAATGTGCAATTTGGAAGATCAAAGAAGAAAGATGCCTGCATTTCTCAAATTTTTCCAATGCCTGGAATGATGAAGAAAAGCAAAATATCTCTAGAAAAAACAAAACTATAGAAAAAGGTATTCAAACATTTGTCACAGTAAAAAAACAGATGCCCATAGTTAACAGACTCACCTTCGATATAATTCGAGGATTTAATCCCAACCTTGCTGCTCCAGTTAAAGCATTACCAACATTTCCACCTCCTTGGACCTAGCTTCATAATAGTTCAAACAATTACAAGAGAGACTCTTGAAACATTGCATTTTACCATCACTTCAACCATTTTAAAAAGTGACCCGGTGAGTTGAGCTAACCTAACCTGCAATATCTTGAAATTAAACTAAGATGACAGGTTCCATGGATATTTCAAATGAAAAACAGATTTGTAAAATCAATAACTTTCATGATTTTCTGTGGCTGAGCAATTTATGATCAAAGTTAACACAAAGAACAGACTTTCTTTTCCTCGAACCTGTCAATGCACCTTGCCAGATACCAAAATTAATAACTCATCTGTAAAGTGCAAGGGAAACTTTACAAAAACATGTGCATAACAGGATTGAAACATTCGTGCTAGAAAGAAAACCATTCATTTTTTAATTAGATTTTATCCGAGTACAAAAATTAGTATATCTTACACAAAATGAGATAGCAAGAAATGAATGCATTTTGTTTGCAAAAGGTTCTAGAGAAATTTATCACAGAATATAAAAACTAGTAGATCTCAGTCCTCACACATAATGAGATAACAAAAAGATGCATGCATTTTGTTTGCAAAAGTTAATAGAGAAGTTGGGCAAAAGTCCATTGTTAAGGAGACAATTCTGAACCCCATCAATATTTTATGGGAAGCACTATTCTTCAAAAGCAAGATTCTTATGACTTCTAGTGGTATCCTTTTCAAATGTATATTATCATTGTGCATGCTTTAATGCCCCTTTGGACCCAATTGACAACCTTCAACTCAAATAGATTAACAATTTGACATATTTTCCACATAAATAAATGGTACATGCTTCCTACATATATGTCAATGCTTGCCAAAGGCTGTAGGCCTATTTAATACCAAATTTAAGGAAATAACACTTCAAGCTTGCCTCAAAAAGCACAATTGTAGACTGCCTAACACCTAACTTGTAACTTCAACAACTTTCTTGACCTATTTACCACATAAATAAATGGTACATGCTTTCTAAATATATGTCAATGCTTGCCAAAGGCTGTAGGCCTATTTAAAACCAAATTTAAGGAAATAACACTTCAATCCTGCCTCAAAGAGCACAATTGTAGACTGCCTAGCACCTGAGTTGTAGCTTCAACAACTTTTGACCTATTTTCCATATACACAAACAGTACAATCTCCCTGATTATCATAATGTTAGTGGAATCTGGCAGCCTGTTTAAAACAAAAATTAAGCAAAGAGAACTTCAAGCTTGCCTCAAAAACACAATTATAGTCTACCATATTACCACCTGAAAATGCATGTATTAATCTGCATTTTAACAGGGTTCTTCTCTTGTTAGTGTTACCACCCAAACCTCACTTCTTGTGCTAAAGTCCTAAAGCACAAGCAAGCTTTGATGGAAGTATGAGGGAGTCCACTGTCAGCTAACCAACCCTCTTCTTCACTTTTGGCCAGCTCTCCTCCGGCTCAAGGGGGCTTCCCTAAAGGCAACAATCTAGAATTTAGCTATGGATTGAAATGGGTTTGCTAGACTAGATGCCGATCTGAATTCAATGATTTTCTGTAAGATAATTTCCAAATTTATTAATATATCAACAGCAGCCCAATAAGCAAGTTTTAAAAGAGAAATTTGGACTTAACAAATCTGTTTCACTGCTGGTTCTTTGATAGTATAAATTACAGATTTGATTAAATACAATCAAGCCTGATTTAAATGAGAAATTTTGGAAGTAGAGGAAGGAGTAGTGCCTAGCAATGTGTTGGGCATATAGGGTCACAAATCAGCATATAACCTGGACTCTTCTTGTAAAGGGAAAGAGATTAATAACCAAATGAAAAAGGGCTTACAACCTACTAGCCTTGTTGTTTACTAGGGCTGATCTAAACTTGTGATGAAAACAAACCAAGCTTTAACATCATAGATCTATTGCATGAAAGGGATACCACCATCAGTTGTCAATGGTCATGTATTCCCAGTACTTTCTTTATGAAATGATGCTAATGATATACTGTACATTAAGCATGAGCTGGGAAGAGCAATAAGGAAACCATTCACTACAAGCTACTTCAATCCAAAAGCGGGTTACCAATTTGATGCCATTCAGACATAGATCTTCAAAAAGTAATTCAACCCAAGAAATTTTAGCAACAAGGTTTGAATGCATCCAAGCATATGACCATGAAGACATCCTTAATTTCAGTGCATGTGAAATTCATGGCCCTTTGAAACATGGCACCAAAATTGAATAGGCCAAAAGGCATCTTTTCATAGGCAAAGGTACCCCAGAGAGTAGTAAGGGTGGTCTTCAAGACATCATTAGGGTCCAGGGACCGGGTCCATTTTTTATTGTAATCTGAGAAACCATCCAACATGGCATCCTTTTGTGACCCTACCACTTTTTGAAACATCTAATCCATTTTTGGTAGTGGATAATTGTCCTTCAGAGAGGCCCTATTTAGAATTCTGAAATCTACACAATCTAATATCTCCATTCTTTTTCCTGATTGGGGCCTAATTTTCTACCCATTCTGAGTATCTAACTAGTATGATGAGCTTTGCTTGCCTGATACAACTTCTTTATTTCTTTCTCTATTAGGGGTGTAGTAGAGGGTTTACCTACCTCTGTTTATGCCTGCACAGCTTGACATTGAGAGGAATCTGATGTTGGAAAATGTCTAGGTCATAGGTCTTCAGGTCTTCATATCTCCAGATGAAAACATCCTCAAACCAGCTATCATCTCAGGGATGGTTCCTTTTGGACTCTGATCTGCACCAGGGTCTTCTTCCTCTCCTCCTTAATCTATGTGCATGTCTGCATATTCATCCATTAAGGTCAAAAACTTCTTAATGTGGTCATCATCTTCAAATACTCACCATTGCTTGATGTTATCGGGGACAGTTGCTCTGTGCATAACTTTTATTGAATAGGAGAGGTGACCCAAATCAGGAGGAACAAAAATGACAGTAGACTTTGCCAAGTTATCAGCCCTGTGATTTAGCTCTATGGACATCAACTGTGATTTAGCTCTATGGACATCACAGTGAGCTTATTACTGTCAAACATATCCCATACAGCATGCTTATTACTGCCCCATCCTTGGATGTCTTGATTGACAATTTTCTTTTATCTAGCTTGCAATCAGGTTTGAATCTCCAGAAATCTTAAGCTGCTTAACAATAACATCAGATAAACACATTGGAACATAAATATGCAGAAAGCATTGATATATATCATCATCATGTAGTCATGCCAAATGTAAAATGATACATCAAAGTCGATACTGTATCATGAAACATCATAGTTGTCCAATCAATGACTCAAAAGTGGATAACCAATAAAACATGACATCACATATATAAATGTATTCGAGGAAAACTAGCATCTAGCTATTTAATATCAATGCTCTCTTCCTAAGTTTTCCATTCATACTTCATATTTTTCCCTACTCCAATGATTAGGTTTATATAAGGTTTTCCTAAATGCTTTTTATTTGTCCCTCCATCTTATGACTTAAACCTAATTTTTGATAGGTATATTTTATTGATTTGGTTGTCAGCAATTAAACGTATTACTTGTTTTGTATTGGTGATAAATCATAGATGTATTTTTCACTCCCAAATTGAATTTCTGACATGAGCCTCACATTTAGCCCTAACTCATCTAACACTTGAAACATTGCTCTTTTTTTCCTACAATGTGTTATGATGATCACTCAAAATATGTTTGCGCAAAAAATTCCCTAATAGTGGAAAAAGTAATTCAATTACTATTGTGATCTTTGATAAACGGATACATACTTTGTATAGATTATCCTTGCATGGTTTGATGTTCAAATACAACAAAGTTTTGAAATATTTATATGGTAGAGGAAAGGTGTATACAACAAAATGGCTAAAATGGCAAATTTTTGGAAAATTAGCCTTTTAGCCATTTTAGCAAAAATGGAGATTTTTTGAAAAAGTCGGGAAAAGTAGGGAGTTTTTAGAAAAAGTCAGGACTTGCCATTTTTAGCCTCTACGACTGCGACTTTTTGGAAAAAGTCGCGACTTTTTCGAAAAAAAAGTCGCGATTTTTTGGAAAAAGTCTCGACTTTTTGAAAAGTTAAAAAGTCGCGATTTTTTCTAGCCGGTTTTTCGGCTAAGGGAAAAAATCGCGACTTTTTAAAAAGTCGGCGATTTTTCAGAGAGTTTTTCAACACTGCTCAAGACTCCCTCGAAATTTGTGCTCCCCTTTCTATCCTCACAACTATAGAAGTGCACCTTCTCTTCTCTATCCTCATGCCTAGTGAAGTGCACCCTGTATCTGGAATTCGTGCCCTCTTCTTCTGCTCTTGGCTGCTTGTTATCACAAATCTTGTAGTTGCTCCATGAGGTGATCTTATTCAGGACGGCAGAGGAAAGACAACTAAAGTCGCGACCTACGATATCCAAGACTTCCGAAAAAACTCGAATGTCACACCAGTCAAGGATACCGACACTTTAGACCCAGTGAAAACACAAAGCCCAGGTGGCATCCCTATGACCAAGAAACACTAAAACAAGGAAAATGAATAGATGACCAAGGGAAACTTGGTGGGATCTCTTAGTAGAATGGTTAATTAGAGTTTAGTTCAATTACCAAGAGATTCCGAGTATCCAGGTGAAAAGCCCCAATTTTACCCTAGGGTTTTATGTAGAAAATTGGGATCTAGGGAAAAATGGTGATTTTTAATGAGATTGGACACTCAAAATGATTGTTGGATGTAGGATTAGGCAAATTAAAGCAAAACCCACAATACCCACTTCATGGTTTTGGAAATACCCACTTCTCCCAAAGAGAGCGTTTTTCCCTAGGTAGTAGGCCACTGCTTAGGATGGGCAAATGGAGTCCGATTGTGATGAAAATTTAAACTTACGGATTTTAAGTTTATTCCAAAGTGGGTTTTAAGTTTTATAACTTGGCGCAAACCAGAACTTGCAGATCTAAGAAACGAGGGTTTTATAATTATGGAAATGATGGGCAATGCATGCAAAAAATAAAAGAAGGAGAAATTACCTACGAGACGTACCTGGATCTTGTAGATGACTTCAGAAATGATGAAGAATGCCACTTTCCCGTTCAAATGAGCCTTTTCGGAGAATATCTTGATGTAGTTGAGCCACAGCAAGTCACCCTAGAGCCTCCTTCAACCTGCTAGATCAGTGAAAAGCAAATGATAAGGTAAACGAATGACATCAGCGGAATAAAGAAAAGATAGGAAGTAAGAAATCATCAAGATAGAAATATTCCCAGATCCTGACACCCTAGAGCCGGGACGATGGTGAGTTCCCCCACAAAAACGCCCTCTCTCTCTCTATCACACCTCCTTCAACCTGCACATGAAATGGGCAAAGGAAAATATGCAAGATGGATCCCGAACAAAATTTAGTGTAGAAGAGTAGCAATGCCAGTCATCAGATCATCAAATCATTTACAAGATACACAGAAGAGTAATGCCAGACAAAAATCTCTTTATTCAAATTCTAGTGCCAAAGCTCATGAATTACAATGGGGGGGTCACCTCTCTTAAATAGTTTGAGAAAGACGTTAACCCTAACTCACCTTTACATCCAACGGTTGAGATTAAAACATCATCAACGGTGGAGATCAACAATGCATAGATCATAACATAACATAAGATATGACATGATACTGCATAGAAGGGGGTCACTAGGGGCTTAATTCACCCTAGGCCCCCTTTACAACTTCAAATCATATGATATAATCATGAAATACATCATTAGCCATGAGAGGGGTAGCCCCTTGGGAGGCTTTCCTCACTAGCTAAGCCAATATAAAATAATCCAAACATCTGCTGACTGAAAACTGTTGGAGGACTATTTGGGGTGTTAAAACACATCATCTGTCAAAATTCCAAGCCATTTCCTTGACCCAAGAGGCCAAATCGATTTTTTCAGTGAATTTTCTAGCTCATTTTTACTGGTACAATCTTTGGAAAATGATAAATCCACCATAACTCTGTCCAGGGTGCAAACTGAGGCAAACCGACTGCTCTAGATGATCTGGAGACAGAAGAATGGCATAAGTGACTACTCATACCACCTGGAACACTGCACTACTCTAGGAGAATCCAACATACTGCCATCTGTAATAAAATTTGATCATTTGGCCAATAATTAAGTGATAGTAATCACTTATCAGGAGAACCAGGGCCAAACTCTCAAAACTGAAACCGCAGTATTGGTCCTGGGCATGTCTGGAACAAATATAGACCATGTTGCATTATGAGTAATGTTGAAAAGTTACCTAGGAAGTGTTTGTCCACCTAGTTTTTCCTTGGGGTGGACTATGACACTTAAATGTGACTCCTAGTCATTTTGTGCATTTAATGAAGTGAGAAGCACTTTATATTTTTAAAGTGACTTTATTAAAAAGCCAAGTGTTGGTATTTTCCTAAGTTCACATTTAAAAAGTTAAGTGAGTGGTTAAATAGAAAAAAGGGTTGCTCAACTTTATTAAATGACATGAGTGCACTAAATGTCATTTAATTATTATTTAATAGAGCATTTAATGTGAACCCTTCATCTAATCTAATGTTGACCGTTAGATTGACAGGGAAGTTACCATGAACAAAAAGGTTCGGGCAAGGCAAATGTTCATTCATTGTGATCATTCCAAAAGAGAATTTTGGAGAGAGAGAGGAAAAAGACAAATGAGGGTTTGAAGTGATTTTGAACCAGGAGAGAGAATTTTCAGAGATTGAAGAAATATTTGCAGGACACATTTTCCCAGGCAAAGGCACAAAAATCGAGGAAGGATTTTTATGCACAAAAATCGAGAAAGGGCTACACAGAAATCAAGGAAGTGTTTGCACATATTTCGAGGGCACAGAAATCGAGGTAAGCAGCTACACAAATTTCAAGTTCCGTACAGCAATACGACAGCACATTTTTCGAGGTGTATGGATTTGTCAGTACCGTACAATATGGTCGGCACAGAAATCGAGAAAGTTAATGCACAAAAATCGAGGAGTACGGTTGCATTTAATTTTGTCCGTACGGAAATTTATGGGCACGTTTTTCTAAGTGAATGTGGCACGAAAATCGAGAAAACCCAACAGTAAAGAAGTTCAGAAATCGAGGCAGAATTCTGATAAGTATTGTTGTTTATATTTCTGATTTTTACTTTAAGAAAATAAAAATCTCTCTCACTCAAAAAACAAGTTTTCCCTTAGGGGTTTTATCCTGGACCATTGGCCAAAAATAAGTGTGTTAAATTTCATGTGTTTGACTGTCTGAAATTTTCCGAGTTTTAAATTTCCAGTTGAAAAGAAAATTTCTGAATTGTTTAAAATTGAGAAAAAGAACCTCATGTGTTTCAGTCAGGTTATATTTTGTTAAAATTTATGTATTGAAAGGGTTGGACATTAAACCATGCAGAGAAGCCAAAGGCTTGAAACCAGGTTGGGGAAACTTTCAAAAACTTTCATGGTATCAAAGCCGCATTAAAGATTCGGAGTTTTAAACATTCAGAAACTGGGGTTTGAAGAAAAGAAGTCTTGAACAACTTGCTTGAGGTTACAGGTTGCAGTCATGGTTTTCGGTCTTCGAGTGGAAGATAGATTAGAAGGGGCTGCAAATTTTAGCCCTTGGAAGGCTAGAATTAGTTTGATTCTTAAAGAGAAAGAACTATGGGATATAGTTCATGGGACAACAACAAATCTTGTAGTAGTACTTGCTGATGCAAGAGATAAGGCAGTTTTTATCATAGTTGCATATATCGGCGATATATCGCGAGTTAATGAGCCCGGCGATATATCGGCCCGAATTTATCGCGATATTTTCCGACACGTTGAAAAAATCGCGATATTTGAATATATCGTGATATATTCCGATATTATCGCGAGTCGACGGAATATATCGGCCTGCTGAGCAAAAAATTAAAAAACTCGCCGATAAGAATCCGCGGCCGGGTTTTTTCAATTCATTTGGACGTTTTGGCTTGGAGGAAGTGGAGCTCTGGCGATTTGGGTGATCTTGGGCGATTTTCTACAAGAGAGGAAGGGGGTAATCAAGTTTCCATAGCATTTAATCAGGTATGTATTCTTAACTTTAAACTTTCATTATTTTTTATTTTGATTGAGATTTGTTGGTTAATGTAGATTTAAGGTAGGGTTTAGGTTTAGATTTAGTGTAGGGTGTAGATTTGCCATTACAATCATAGCCTATAGGGTTTTAGGTAGGCCACGCTCCCATTTCTTTGAAGTTTGAATGTTTTAAATTTTTAATAATTTCATTGTTTTCAAGAATCAAAATTTTAAAGAAGAACATTTTAAAATTGATTCATTTTTGTTTGTTTGTTGTGGCAATGTGGCATAGGTGACAGTGGACACAATGCCAAAGCCATTGGATCCAATGTGGGAGTATGGGCAGCCAATTGACCCTAATAATCGACAAAAGTTGAATTGCAAACTATGTGGGAAGGATATTTCTGGTGGAATTAGCCGCTTGAAATACCACCTTGCCAAAATTGCTAGGCATGAAGTGGATGTTTGTCCTGCTGTTACCCCAGAAGTGATGTGGATTGCAAACCAATCCATTCTTGACATGGCTAAGAAGAGGGATGAGAAAGAGGAATTCAGACACGAGCTTGCATCTAGAACACAGTCACGAACCATGGGGGGGGGCACAAGTGACTTGCATTCCTTCTCCTCATCTACACGACCCGCACATTCCACTGTGCCTTCTTCAGCCTCACCTCATGTGGCATCGCATTCGAGGCAACCTTCTGTTCGAACCATGCTCAAACAAAGGGAGAAGGATGAGGCGGATAGACTTGTGACAAAATGTTTTCTATGGGGTGATGTGCCTTTCAACATCGCCAAAAAGAACCCCTACTATCATGCCATGTTTGAAGCTGCTGGCACTGTTGGTCCAAATTATA
>LPNX010599636.1:93431-106960 GCA_001517045.1 Pseudotsuga menziesii | reverse complement strand
TGTTTATTTGATGTTGTTGTTGCTTTAGATGTTTAAAAAAAATTGAAAAAAAATGTTTATTTTTGTATTTTTTAATGCGAAACGACATTTGCCGATATTTTTGCCGTTGCTGCCGATAAGTTTCATTCCGGACCCCCGGCGATATATTCGCCGACACGATATATGTAACTATGGTTTTTATGAAGAGGGCTGTGAGGGCAAGAAGGGTCATTCTTGATGCAGTCAAGGATCATGTGATCCCACACATTTCTGCCAAAGACCATGCATTTCAAATGTGGACAGCTTTGACAAATCTTTATCAGAGTTCCAATAAAAACATGAAGATGGTATTGAGAGAGAAGTTGAAAAGTGTGCGCATGGGTAAAGGGGAAGGCATGGCATCATATCTTACCAAGATCACTCAGGTAAGTGATGAGCTTGCAGCTGTAGTAGAGGTGATAGGTAGTCCTAAGATGGTGCGTACAGCACTAAATGGAGTGTCACAGCAATGGACCGTGTTTGTTCAGACCATTATTGGGAGGGAGAACATACCCACATGGGATCGATTGTGGGATGATCTCATGCAGGAGGAGATACGGAGAGGCTTCATACAGGACAGCTAATCACATCAGAGGGATGAGGAGGAGAATGTTGCTTTAGCAGCGAAGGGCAAGAAGAAGAAGAAGTTCAAGAAGGGTTCCAAGGAGGGAGCCAAACAGCATGATGGAGAGAAGAAGGACATGAGCAAAGTGAAATGCTTTGCATGTCAAAAGATGGGACACTATTCTGGACAGTGTCCTAACAAGAAGAAGAAGCAGTAGACTGCAACTATAGCAGAGATTGATGAGTTTGCAGCGAGATTTGAGAGAGACTTTTCTCTCTTTGCAGGTGTTAGTG
Organism: Pseudotsuga menziesii; assembly: GCA_001517045.1. NCBI lineage: Eukaryota > Viridiplantae > Streptophyta > Pinopsida > Pinales > Pinaceae > Pseudotsuga > Pseudotsuga menziesii. The sequence continues at coordinate 106,084 of LPNX010599636.1, read as the reverse complement.
TTGAGAGAGCATCTTCTATCACCAGCAGGGATTTTGAGGACCACATGGAGCATTCCATGATTGTTGGGCATTTGATGAGTGCCACCACTACTTCCTCCACTTGGTACATTAATAGTGGAGCTTCCAGTCATATGACAGGTGATCGCGACATGTTCACAGAGATGTCAGAGTCAGACATGGAGATGGAGGTTGTATTGGGAGATGACACAATGGTGAGTGCAGTTGGGCAGGGGACTGTCCATTTTGACAGGGAGTCCATGTAGCCTATGTATCTGAGGGATGTGTTGTATGTCCCTGGGCTCAAGAAGAACCTTGTTTCAGTTTCCATGATTGAGGACGGAGGCTTCAGTGTATATGTCCTTGATGGGAAAGTTCACATCTTTCCCAAGGTAGCAGGTCCATCTGATTCATGGGTGATTGGAGTCAGGTGCGGGAAACTGTACAAGCTTCTCTTCGAGCCACATCACGCACTATCACACACTCAGAGCAGCGGTGAGTTAGGTGAGCTATGGCACAGGAGGATGGCCCATCTTCACCGTCCAGCTTTGAGAATGCTGAGAGACATGACTACAAGTATGCCAAATTTCAGCACAGAGTCGAGTGGTGTGTGTAGAGGGTGTGCTTTGGGAAAGTACACCAAGACTGCTTTTCCAAACAACGATTCCAAATCAGAGGGAGTGCTTTAGTTGATTCATTCAGATCTGTGTGGTCCCATGTCATCTTCCTCTTTGACAGGGTATGAGTATTACATCACTTTCATCGATGACTTTTCCAGGAAGACCTAGATCCATTTCCTTAGAAGCAAGAGATCAGAGGAAGTCTTGCTTCGGTTCCAAGAGTTCAAAGCTCTTGTGGAGAACCAAACAGGAAAGAAGATCAAGGTACTCCGGTCAAATAATGGAGGTGAGTATACTTCTCGTGCTTTTGATAAGTATTGTCAGCAGGAGGGGATAAAGAGGCAGTTGATTGTTCCTTACACTCCACAGCAAAATGGAGTGGCTAAAAGGAAGAACCGTTCCATAGTGGGTGCAACTAGAGCCATGCTGCATGATCAGAGTCTTCCTTTCTTTCTATGGGCAGAGGCCTATAGTACTGTTGTTTATGTTCTAAACAGGAGTCCCACCATGCATTGGGGAGTAAAACTCCTGAGGAGAAATTTACATGGAAAGTGCCTGAGATAGGTCACTTTCGGATTTTTGGTTGCCTTACATACTCTCATGTCCCTTCTGAGAAGAGGACAAAGTTGGAGGTTACTGGTGAGCATGGTATTTTTGTTGGTTACGATGAGACGTCGAAGGCTTTTCGCATATACATTCCTACACAGAGGAGAGTTGTGGTGAGAAGGGAGGTGAAGTTTGAGGCAGAGAAAGCCTTCAGGAGGTCTCTTGATTCCGAGATGGAGGATCAGCATGGTACTACTCAGGTGACAGCACAGAGTTCAACGAGTCAGAGTTCAGGGTCACCAGTTTCAAGTGTGATTGGGTCACAGGTTACAGGTCCTTCAGTTACAGGGGATCAGTCCACAAGTACAACTGGTATAGGGACAGGTTCACGAATCACAAGTTCATAGGTGACACCTTCAGGTGATTCGGGTTCGAGTGGTACAGGTACAGTTTCACCAAGGACAGGTTCTCAAGTTGTTGGGACTTCTTCAGGGAGACAGGTGTCTGATGAGGAGGTTGAGGAGAGTCTGAGACAGGATGCTTCCTTCAGGAAGAGAAAGCCAAGTTGGCTTAAGGAGTTGATGAAGGAAGCAGAGGAGTCAGTTGGACCACCCAAGAGGGAGGTCATAGAGAGCAGGGCACCTGAGAGGTTTTCCAGCTATATGGCACAAGTGACTAGCTTGCGTGACTCTGTTCCTAATACTTATGAGGAGGCTTCTACACACTAGGTATGGAGAGATGCCATGATGGAGGAGTACAACTCCATCATGAAGAATGGGGTGTGGGAAGAAGTTCCGAGACCGGAGGGGGAGTCAGTTGTGCCTTCCAAATGGCTTTACAAGATAAAGCATGTTGCAGATGGCAGTATTGAGAAGTTCAAAGCTCGTTTTGTTGCACATGGTTTCTCACAGGTCGAGGGAGTTGACTATGATGAGACATTTGCACCAGTGGCCAGATTTTCTTCGATCAAGGCAGTGATCTCCATCATGGCAAAGATGGGTTGGAAGATCCATCAGATGGATGTGAAAATCGCTTTTCTCAATGGTTTCCTACAGGAGGAGGTGTATTTGGAGCAGCCACAGGGCTTTGAGGTTTGTGAGAGAGATTCTCATGTTTGCAGGCTGAAAAAGGCCTTGTATGGTCTGAAGCAAGCCCCTCGAGATTGCTATTCCGGGATCGATACTTGCTTTCGATTGGGTTTCAGAAGAGTGAAGCGGATCCCAACCTGTACTACATTGTGGTTGCTGGTGTTCCACTTATTCTTCTGATATATGTTGATGACTTGTTCATTACTGGGGGAGGGCACCTGATTGATGCGTGCAAAAAGGATCTTGCTTCAGAGTTTGAGATGACAAACTTGGACTGATGCATTATTATTTGGGGATGGAGGTTTAGTAGGAGGATGGACATATTTTCCTGGGGCAAGGAAAATATGCTACAGATGTTCTGAAGAGATTTCAGATGACTGATTGCAGACCTATGTTGACACCCATGATCACCACTAGGCGAAGTTTCATGCTTCAGAGGGAGAGTTGGTGGACCCTACTTTATATCGTCAATTGATTGGTTTGTTGATGTATATGGTCAACACCAGACCAGATATGAGTTTTGCAGTGAACACTCTCAGTCAGTTAATGGTGGAGCCCATGAGAGTGCATTGGACTGCTGCAAAACACATTTTGAGATATCTTGCAGGTACAGCCGATTATAGATTGGATTATAGGAGATCTGGTGGAGTGGGATTGGTTGGCTATACAGATTCAGATTGGGCATGTAGTGTTTCGGACCAAAAGAGCACTTATGGTTGTTGCTTCAGCTTGGGTTCGGCAGTTGTGTCGTGGTTCAACAGGAAGCAAAAGTCCATGGCATTGAGTTTTACTGAGGTCGAGTATATGGCAGCCAGTCAGGCCAATTGTGAGGCCTTGTGGCTTCGCAAGTTGATGGTGGATTTGTTTGATATGGAGTTGAGTCTTACAGTTATACAGTGTGATAATTAGAGTTGCATCAAGCTCTCTGAGAATCCGGTATTTCATGACAAGTCGAAGCACATTGAGATTAGATATCACTTTATCAGGGACTATGTTCAGAGAGGAGTTGTTCGATTGCAGTATGTTCCGACAGATGAGCAGGTGGCTGACATTCTCACGAAGGCTTTGGGTAGAGGGAAGCATGTCTACTTCAAAGATAAGTTGGGAGTGGTGAAAAACACTTTCCTCGGTAAAAAGGAGTGTTGAAAAGTTACCTAGGAAGTGTTTGTCCACCTAGTTTTGCCTTGGGGTGGACAAGGACACTTGAATGTGACTCCTACTCATTTTGTGCATTTAATGAAGTGAGAAGCACTTTATATTTTTAAAGTGACTTTATTAAAAAGCTAAGTGTTGGTATTTTCCTAAGTTCACATTTAAAAAGTTAAGTGAGTGATAAAATAGAAAAAGAGGTTGCTCAACTTTATTAAATGGCATGAGTGCACTAAATGTCATTTAATTATTATTTAATGGAGCATTTAATGTGAACCCTTTATCTAATCTAATCTTGACCGTTAGATTGACAGGGAAGTTACCATGAACAAAAAGGCTAGGGCAAGGCAAATGTTCATTCATTGTGATCAATCCAAAAGAGAATTTTGGAGAGAGAGAGAGAAAAAAGACATGAGGGTTTGAAGTGATTTTGAACCAAGAGAGAGAGTTTTCAAAAATTGAAGAAATATTTGCAGGACACATTTTCCTAGGGCACAAAAATCGAGGAAGGATTTTTATGCACAGAAATCGAGAAAGCGCTGCACAAAAATCGAGGAATGGTTTGCACATATTTCGAGGGCACAGAAATCGAGGCAAACGACTACACGAATTTTGAGTTTCGTACAACAGTACGACAGCACATTTTTCGAGGTGTACGGATCTGTCAGTACTGTACAATACGACCGACACAGAAATCGAGAAAGTTAATGCAGAAAAATTGAGGAGTACGGTTGCATTTAATTATGTCTATACAGAAATTTATGGGCACGTTTTTCTAGGTGAATGTGGCATGAAAATCGAGAAAAAACCAACAGTAAAGAAGATCGAAAATCAAGGCAGAATTCTGATAAGTATTGTTGTTTGTATTTCTGATTTTTACCTGAAGACAATAAAAATCTCACACCCAGAAAACAGGTTTTCCCTTGGGGGTTTTATCCTGGACCATCGGTCAAAAATAAGTGTGTTAGATTTCATGTGTTTGACTGTCTGAAATTTTCTGAGTTTTCAATTTCCAATTGAAAAGAAAATTTCTGAATTGTTTAAAATTGAGAAAAAGAGCTTCATGTGTTTCAGTCAGGTTAAATTTTGTTAAAATTTATGCATTGAAAGGGTTGGGCATTAAACCATGCAGAGAAGCCAAAAGGCTTGAAACTGGGTCGAGGAAACTTTCAAAAACTTTCAAGTCGTTGCCTTGAGAACTGTGCTTAACTTGGTCAAACTGGGTTGACCAAGTCAAAGTACCCAAAGTGAAGGTGAGAAATTGTATCAATATGATCCTGTAAGCACCCAAGGTAAGAAATGCTCCAATAATGTATATCAAAACCAAACTAAAATCAGTTATTCATAATCATGGTGACAAATAATAATAGTAAGATGTACCTGTGCTTCTGAAGAAACTTGGAACTTTTATGGAAGTCTACTTGTCCATGCCATACTTACAAAGGGTAAACAATGTGCTATAGATGGGTGAGGATGGAAGAACAAGGTTTAGGCAAAGGGAAATGACTTTTAACAGACTTCAACTCAATGATCTATCCGAATGATGAATAGTACACTCTACCAAGGTGACATATGTGTGACAGATAGCAATAGGGGATGGAGGTGTCTCGCAGATGGATAAAGTACTTGGATATGCTTTCCTTAGACTCTAACAAGTTTTCCTTTACACTTTATTTGTAACGTAGGTCAACCTTCAAAGGCAGGCGCCCTGGAAGCCTTATGGGCTCCAGTACTGACAAAGACCCAACCTTTGCAAGCTAGTCTCACCCTAATGCCCTGTGGAGGGCAGATTGAGCCTTACATTATACAAGGAATGAGTGCTCAAACTCTTGGCCACTTACTACTTTTTAAACATTTATACTTTTTGCATCCTTTAGATATAGCTTTTATGTGTTCCGATGCTTTAGTGTTTAGCAACACTGTTATGATGGAGCACTTGCTTTGAGAACTAAAGAAGAACTACCCTGTGAACCCAGCCACACTGGCCAAGCCACATACTTCGTAGCCAAAGACACAAAGCAACATGGAGTCTATCATACATAGGGGTCACAATGGGAAAAAAGATCTTCAATCTCACAAATCTCAATCAGTCTAAGTCATGGGATAAAATTGAAGGTGGATGAACTGGATGGACAGGGACAAATGACATGGAACCATCCTAGCACCAAGCTTTACAATTTGTACAAGCATGGCATGAGCAACAGTCTTCACATCAAATTCCTCAATCAATCATAACACATGTTAAAGAACAATAGAAATAGGCATGCGTCACCATAATCATCCTAACATGATAAGCATAGGTATCTAACATACATCATAGAGCAAAATCAAACCATGAAAGTGTATACCTGATCTCACCCTATATACCTGTCTCCAACTGATGAGCCCCTCTATATCTATGTGTACCAACTCTGATCTGCTACTCTGCTACAATGAACAAGATCATCACCAAAAGCATCTCAATGAACCCCTGAATCTCAGTCCTGGCAAGGAAAATCTGATGAACAAGGCTCTAGAATAACTGAAGTTGTAAAGATCCATGCTAATACCCCATGTGAAAAATAGCCCGGAACAAAAAAAGAGACAAATCTGTATGCTGCATCATGGTAGCCCAGTTGCAGAATGTATATGTGATAACATTGCTCAAGAAAAATGACTCCCTCTCAGTCAATCTCTAAATGAGTGAATGTGTTGTGTGTCACACCTTTGCCCCCTACTACGTTTTTATAATCCTTCGGTGACTTTTAGGGCTCTAAAACCCTAATTCTCTTTTTGCAAACTCACTTAGAAAAATCAAATCAAATCAATTAATTAATTAATTAATTCACTTTTTCACCGAACAAACAATAAAAGTCACTTGCATGGAGTCTGGACATCTCATGCATGCTTCCGACACTGAAGCCATGCTTCTCTCTTAAAGAAGACAAAGTTCCCCTTCACCATAGTCTTCATAAGAATGTATGCAGTCTCCTCATTTGTAGATATGTATTGAAGTTGTACAGCTCCCCTTTGAACATAATCTCGGATGACGTGATACCTGATCTCTATGTACTTCGACCTATCATGAAACACTGGATTCTCGGATAATTTGATGCAACTTTGATTATCGCAGTGAATGATGGTCAGCTGCAACTTCTGACCAAATCGACACACGAGTAACTTGAGAAGCCAAATGGCCTCACAACTCGCATGACTGCCTGCCATATACTCTGCCTCTATGAGCTCAATGCCACTAACTTTTTCTCCCGACTAAACCACGACACTACTGCTAAACTGAAGCAACATCCTGAGGTGCTATTTTTGTCCACTACACTACTTGCCTCATCTAAGTCTATGTAACCTGTCAATCTAACTCCACCTCCCTGTTCATAACTCAAACCATACTCCATTGTACCCTGTAGGTACCTAAGGACATATTTTGTTGCAATGCAATGTATTCTCTTTGGTTCCACCATGAACTAACTATGAGAGATGACAGCAAAACAGATATACGGCCTGAAGTTGACCAAATACATCAAGGACTAGATCAACTAACGATACAATGTAGGATCAACCAACTCCGACTCAAAAGCATCAAGCTTCTTCAAGTTGATCGTCATAGGCATAGCCATAGGTCTGCAATCTTTCATCTCAAATTTCCTCAAAATGTCCATAGCATACCTTCCCTGCATCAAAAAAACATGACCTATCCTCTGCCACACCTCCAATCCCAAGATGTAATGCATCAACCCAATGTCCTTCATCTCAAACTCCGAAAAAAGATCTCTCTTGCACCCCTCAATGAGCTTTTTTGATCCCGTCAAGAACAAATCACCCACGTATGGAACAAGAATAAGAGGATCCTCGCTAGCAACAATGAAGTAAAGGTTTAGATCTACCTCACTCTTCTCAAATCCCATCTACTGCAAGTAACTATCGATCTTCGAATACCAAGCTCTAGGAGCTTGCTTGAATCCATATAACACTTTCTTCAAGCGACACACATGAGACTCTCTCCCATGCGTCTCAAAGCCTTGAGGATGCTCAAAGTACACCTACTCCTCAATGACATCATTCAGAAATGTGGTCTTCACATCCATTTGATGTATCCTGCAACCCATCTCTGCTGCAATAGAAATCATTGATCTGATGGAAGTATATCTGGCCACTAGTACAAAGGTCTCCTCATAATCGACTACCTCTATCTGTGAAAAACCCCCAGCCACAAACCTTGCCTTGTACTTCTACACACTACCATCTATTGCATGCTTGATCTTATAAATCCATTTCAAACTCACCACGGACTTCATTTGCAACCTCGAGACTATATCCCACACATCATTCTTCATGTTGGAAGCATACTCCACCATGGCAGGCATACTCCACCATGGCATTCCTCCATACCTGTCTCTCTAAGGCCTCCTCCAATCTGGTAAGCTCGGAATCAATGATGTTGCACATCAGTGCCATATAGCTCAAAAAATTATGTGGTGGCCTACTCTCCCTAAATGTTCTCCTAGGAGCCTTTATAAGCTCCTAAGCATCCTTCAAGGTCTGTTGCAGCCATCTCCTGTAATATCCCAAATATTGATATTCTCTAATATTCTACTATAGTGTTGACTCGCACACTCAATCTCATACAAAAATACGAAATAATTGGGCATGCAAAAATGCCCTAAAATGTAGCGGAATTAGGGTTAGGGTTTGCAGAGAGAAATTAACACTTACCATTGATATTCCGACTGATAATGACTCTAGAGATAGCTACATACATAAAGATCCGAATAGGTGGACTAGTAGTGCTCCTTTCCTCCGATGTTACCACCACGCAGTACCGTAAGCACCCTCCAGACTGAAGGTGACGTTTTTGTAGGAAAAGAGGTCAGATCAGGCTGAAACTTCGTGGGCTTGTCCGTCTGCTGATGTCGAAGAGATAGACTATCACATGCAGAGGTTTGGCAACCTCTAAGTGCCCTAGCAAATTGATATGTGGTTCTATTGCTCACGCCCACCAAGCTCTTTGTTTGCTGATAGCTGCTCCAGATGAGCAAACTAATGGCCGATAATCCATGTATGCAGTAGGATAGGCCTACTGAGAAAGAGGAAGCTGACATGCGGAGGAAAGACTGGGTTTTGTGGTCCCGAAGAATCCTTCTGTGATTTCCCTGCTTCTTTCGACTACAAAACGTGGATCTGCCAATAACCCTTCGGAACGTGCTGGATCTCCCAATACTGAAGTATATGATGAATGTTGTGGATAAACATGGATGATCTATCCCAATAAGAGACTAGGGCATATATCTCACTGCCGAACCCTCGCTAGTTGGAGACACCATCTCCAACCCCAACTGTCACAGCTGCACGTTGCGCTGCTGCTCAAAACTCCAAAATCAATCAACAATAATAATAGATATCTCATTTAGTCCCATAGCCCTTCTTAAATAGATCTTCATATGCTTTTAGGGTTTGCATGTCACTTTTAGGGTTTATGCTTCACTTTTGCATGCATGCAATTCTAATTTGATGTTGACTTTTAAGCCTAAAGAAATAAGGCTTCTTTTATACGACTGATGACTTGACACTGAATGAATGTCCTACCCTGCTCTAAGTATCAAATGCCCTCAGTCAATTCCCTCTCATGCAGTACCCGCTCGAACCTATGGGAATTAAGTAGGTTAGCGGGTGTTTTGAATGCTTAATTAGAGGGGGACATTACGGTCCTCCCCGCTTGAAATTGCTTGTCCTCAAGCAACTACAAACTAGGATGCTGCAATACCTGCTCTCCTTCCCATGTGGCATCCTCCATAGGTAATTCCTTCCATTTCACCAGGTACTCTCGAATCACCCTGTTTCGGAGCTTCCTTTCCTGCACCTGTAGGATTCTCTCTGGAATCAGTACCAGCAGCCCTTCATCATCCAAGGGAGGTAACTCAGTGGATGGAGCAAATGTGTTCTCCTAATGTTTTCTTGAGACTGGACACATGAAATACACTGTGAATCTTGCTTTCCTCCGGGAGTTCTAGTTCATAAGCTAGCTCTCCAACCTTCCGAATTACCTTGTAAGGCCCGTAGAAGCGAGATTTTAGTTTTTCCACTTCTTTCTTCTTAAGGGAAGATTGCTTATATGGTTGTAGTCGTAAGTATACCAGATCTCCTACCTCGAAGCTCCTCTCAACCCTGTGTCTGTCTGCATATAGTTTATGTTGATCCTGTGTTGCCTGTAAGTTCTCCTTCAGGACCTTAAGGATATCCTGACTGTCATGTATCCAATCTTTGGCCTTGGGTGCTCTGTTGTCTCCAAAAGCTAGATCTGCGAAGCTCAATGCCTCATAGCCATACAAGGCTTTAAAAGGTGTCATCTGGATAGACATATGGTAGGTCTTATTGTAGCAGTATTCCCCTAAATGCAGCCACTTAATCCATGTTCTTTGTTGGCCTGCTACATAATTGCGCAGATACCCTTCGACCCACTTGTTGACAATCTCTGTCTGCCCGTCGCTTTGCGAATGATAACTCGTACTTGTAGCGAGTCTTGTCCCTACTAACCTGAATAGCTTCTGCCAGAAGGCACTGGTGAATTTATTGTCCCAATCACTGACAATAATCTTGGGTAACCCATGTAGTCTGAAGACCTCCCTAAAAAATAACTCGGCTGCCTATGCTGCTGAATAATCGGATGAGATAGCAAAGAAATGAGCAAATTTGGTCAATCGATCTACCACGACATATAAGAAGTCTCGTCCATGTACCTTTGGCAACCCTGTAATGAAGTCCATGGAAATACTTTCCCACTTCTGCTCTGGAATCGGTAGTGGCTGAAGTAACCCCGCCGGATGAATGTGCTCGATCTTGTTCTGCTGGTAGATGCTGCATTCCTGGACGTGCTGCATAACTTCCCCTTTGAGGCCCTTCCATGAGAACCTCTCTCGGATCTGCCTGTAGGTCTTCAAGAAACCCTGATGTCCTAATAATGGTGAGTCATGTGATGCCTGTACGATCTTCTTTCTTAAGGCTGATTCCGGGACAAGATATATCCTGCCCTTGTAATAGATGATGTCATCTATAATTCTGTACCTGTCGTCCTGAATCTGTCCATCCATTAACTCACAAGCAAATTTGTTTTTGGAGTACTCTACTAAAAGAAGAGACCTCCAATCTGTGGATATACTCATGAGAGATAATGAAGCGGGCCGTCTGGATAATGCATCAGCTACTACATTGTTCTTACCCTTCACATACTCTATCTCGAAATCATAAGCCTGCACCTTGCTGACCCATTTCTGTTGGCGCTCATTCAACTCCTTCTGTTCCAAGAAGTACTTGAGGCTGTTATGATCTGTCTTGATTTTGAACTCGCTGCCCACTAGGTACTGTCGGAATTTGGTGAGAGCATGTAAGATGGCTAGCATCTCCTTGTCATATATGGAGTAGTGGCGCTCATAGTTTTTCAGTTTTCTGCTCTCAAATGCAATCGGGGGATGGTTTTGCATCAGTATTGCCCCTAGTCCTTCTCCCGAAGCATCACATTCCACTACAAACGGTTGTGAGAAGTCTAGTAGTGCCAAAATCGGGCAAGAACTCATGATGACTTTCATTGCCTCAAAGGTTTTCTATGCCAAATCGGTCCATGTGAATGCCCCCTTCTTTGTGAGATCGGTGAGTGGTGCAGCAAATTGGGAGAACCCCTTAACATACCTCCAATAATATGTGCAAAGGCCTAGGAAGCCTTTCAGTTCAGTAACTATCTTTGGTGTGGGCCAATCCTTGATAGCTCAAATTTTCTCCATATGAACTTGTACCCCTTCTGCACTGATGATGTGCCCTAGATCCAACATCTTCTTCATGCCAAATTCACACTTGGACATCTTCCTGTAAAGTGAGTGCTCTTCTAGAATGCTCAATGCTTTGTCTAAATGTTTCAGATGCTCCTCCCACGTTTTGTTGTAAATCAAAATATCATCAAAGAATACTAGCAAATACTTATGTAACCGAGCTCTGAAAGTATGGTACATGCACAACTGGAAGGTAGTTGGAGCATTGGTGAGTCCAAAAGGCATGACCAAGAACTCATAGTGGCAACGGAAAGCTGTTTTGGAAATGTCTTAATCCCTTACTCGGATCTGGTGGTACCCTGAGCGAAGATCAATCTTTGAAAAGTATTTGGCACCCTACAGCTCATCCATGAGTTCATCAATCCTGGGAATGGGATACCTGTTTTTTATGGTCTTTTTGTTGAGTGCTCTGTAATCGATGCACATTCGCAATGTGCCATCCTTCTTCTTAACTAAGACCACTGATGATGCAAAGGGACTAGAACTGGGTCGAATATATCCTAGTTCCAGTAATTCCTTGATTGTCTTCTCAATCTCATCCTTATATCTTTTAGGATGCTGGCAAGGAATGGTGATGACTGCCTTTGTCACCTCCTCCATCTCAATGATATGCTCAAATTCCCTGTCTGGCGGTCTACCTGGTGGAAGATCCCAAAATACCTTTTCGTGCTTCTACAATAAGGCCTGAATATCTGTTGGGTGTTGAATGTTGTTCTCTGGAGGTTTCCTAAAGGTGACTAAACATTCTTCTGACCATTCTATGTCATCCTGCCTGAGTACTGCCTCCATTCTCTGTGAAGAGACTGGTTTTGGGGGATAAGTGTTCATGCCCCTCAAAACTACCTGTTTTCCATCTGGTCCCTAGAATTCCATTTCCATTGCTCGGTAGTCTATCGTATATTTCCCTATTGAATATAGCCATTGAACGCCTAATACTACATGTGTATCTACCACATCCACTACATAAAATAAATCTATCATCTGGTAGTTGCCTAATGTGACATTCAGTTTTGGAATCCAATAATTGCACTCCATGCTAGAGTTTCCGGCTACTGCTACAGTAAATCCCTCAAACTTCTCCGTCGGAATATCCCTCTTGGCCACCCAAGCTGCATCAATGAAATTATGGGTTGCTCCTCCATCAATCAGTACTCCCACTCTGTGGCCCTGTACTATTCCCCTGACCCTGAGAGTATGGAATCTAGGTACTCCAGATAGCGTAGAAATAACTCCCTCTGGTGTATCACCCTGGAGTGACTCCTCCTCTGCTACCCGCAATTCTTCTGTTGTTTCCTGCTCGTAGTCTCCCCTTCACTGTCTAAATATACCTCTATGTAGTGGGCTTTGGCCTTTCCTAAGCACCTGTGTCCTAGAACCCATGGTTCCTGACAAGTAAAACACAATTTCCTTCGTCTCATGTCTTTTCTAGTGTCATCATCTAA
>LPNX010599636.1:0-93185 GCA_001517045.1 Pseudotsuga menziesii | reverse complement strand
TGTAACAACATAGTTAACCTGCTCTCCGACACATCTGTCACCATAACAGCTACCCTCTGAAACTTTGAGATGAAGGCCTCGACACTACCTGTTTGCTTGAGTTGAGCCAACTCTCTGAAATGTATCTCTGGATCTTTCCTGTCGAACCGCTCCATGAGTTTCTGAGTGAACTCACTATAGGAGTTGATGGTGTTGTGACCCAATGTCACTAATCCGTGGTACCACCACTCATGAGCCTCTTCGTCCAGGTGGAGTGTAGCCAATTTAATGGCATCTGTCTCTATCATGGGATTGAGTTGGAAATAGGTATCCAACTTCTGAACCCGTATCCTCGCTGAACCTCCGCAAGCCCCATTAAAGTTTGGGATGGTCAACCTGCCCAAGGTTTTCTGCAACTCATAGTTATGATTGAATCCCTTGATGAAATTCCTGGGCCTGTTTCTACTCTTCATGTTGCAAAAATCCGAAAAGGACATGGTCGCATAAAACTCATCCCCCAAGTCCCCGTATTCCTGCAAATAGGCCCCAAAAGGTTCACTAAGCCTACCTGCATGATTGGANTTGCAAAAATCCGAAAAGGACATGGTCGCATAAAACTCATCCCCCAAGTCCCCGTATTCCTGCAAATAGGCCCCAAAAGGTTCACTAAGCCTACCTGCATGATTGGCCCTGCCACTGCTTCTGCCAAGAAGTGAAACATAGTAGGCTCGCTGGAAGGTCTATTATATATGTGGGGTGTGTTCTGCATATTGGTGTATGCATGTTTCCCACTGCTGCTTGTAGACCCTCTATCTACCAGTGAGAAAGGTGTACTGTTGTTACCTAGTTCTGGTTTCGCCGATAATCTGTTGATTGCATTAAGTACGTCATTTTGCCCTTTGGCTAAGTCTTGCAATGCACTTACTAGGTTGCGAAACTCCATTTTGACCTCATCTTCTCACGTTCATTTTCCCCTGTCAAAGTGTATACTTGTTGGGTCCATGTCTGAGTTGGTATCTTCTAGTTGGATATCCTCAAGTTCTTCCGTGTACCTACTCCTCCTTCTCCTATAGGTTACAAAAGTGTCATCTTCCGTATTCATCTACTTCTCATGTTCAAGCCCACAACTAGCAAGGAACATGCTCTAATACCACTCTAATATCCCAAATATTGATATTCTCTAATGTTTTAATGTAGTGTTAACTCGCACACTCAATCTCATACAAAAATACGAAATAACTGGGCATGCAAACTTGCCATGCAAAAATGCCCTAAAATGTAGTTGAATTAGAATTAGGGTTTGCAGAGAGAAATTAACACTTACCACTGATATCCCGGTTGATAATGACTCCAGAGATAGCTACATACATAAAGATCTAGATAGGTGGACTAGTAGTGCTCCTTCCCTCCAATGTTACTGCCCTGCAGTACCATAAGCACCCTCCAGACTCAAGCTGACATTTTTGTAGGAGGAGAGGTCAGATCACGCTGAAACTTCGTGGGCTTGTCCGTCTGCCGATGCCGGAGAGATAGACTGTCACATGCAGAGGTTTGGCAGCCTCTAAGTGCCCAAGCGAATTGATATGTGGTTCTGTTGCTCACGCCCCCCACGCTCTCTGTTCACTGATAGTTGCTCCAAATGAGCAAACTGATGGCTGATAATCACTGTATGCAGTAGGATAGGCCTGCTGAGAAAGAGGAAGCTGACATGCGGAGGAAAGACTGGGTTTTGTGGTCCCAGCGAATCCTTCTATGGTTTCCCTGCTTCTTCCGGCTGCATAACATGGATCTACCAATAACCCTTCGAAATGTGTTGGATCTCTGAATATTGAAGTATATGACGAACGTTGTGGATAAACCTAAATGATCTATCCCAATAAGAGACTAGCGCAAATATCTCACTGCCAAACCCTTGCTAGCTGAAGACACCGTCTCCAACCCCAACTGTCACGGCTGCACGCTGTGTTGCTGCTCAAAATTCGAAAATCAATCAACAATAATAATAGATATCTCCTTTAGTCCCATAACCCTTCTTAAATAGATCTTCATATGCATTTAGGGTTTGCATGTCACTTTTAGGGCTTATGCTTCACTTTTGCATGCATGCAATTCTAATTTGATGTTCACTTTTAAGCCTAAAGAAATAAGGCTTATTTTATCCGACTGATGACTTGACACTGAACGAATGTCCTGTCCTGCTCCAAGTATCAAATGCCCTCAGTCAATTCGCTCTCATGCAGTACCCGCTCGAACCTATGGGAATTAAGTAGGTTAGCGGGTGTTTTGGATGCTTAATTAGAGGGGGACATTACGTCTCGACGTCTTCTTCCCTGAAGTGGAAGTGCTTTGTTGTGTGGTAGGAGTCTCTCGTTCCTGTTGTCTAGTGGTAGGAGTCTCGCGTTCCTGCTTTGTTGTGTGGTAGGAGTCTCACCAGATGGGATTTTCTTGAATCAAGGAAAATATGTTGTAGAGATCCTGAAGAGATTTGGGATGATGGATTGTAAGGCCATGCTTACACCGATGGTGACAAACTTGAAGTTATTGAGTGATACTTCATCAGAGATAGTGGATGCCACCATGTATAAACTGATGATTGGTTTGTTCATGTACTTGACGAACACAAGACCAGATATATGTTTTGTTGTGAACACATTGAGTCAGTATATGGTTGAGCCGAGACGTGTTCACTTGATTGTTGCAAAGCATGTGATGAGGTATCTGAAAGGTACAGTTGATTATGGTCTCAGATCTATTTCAGATAGTGAGATCAGACTACATGGTTATGTTGGTGCATATTAGGCCGGTAGTGTCGTTGATAGGAAGAGCACTTCAGGATGTTGCTTCTGTCTGGGGTCAAATATGATTTCGTGGCTCAACAAGCAGTAGACTAGTGTGGCTCTCAGTACGATAGACACAGAGTATATAGCAACATGTACAGCCAGTGGTGAAGTTGTGTGGCTTCGATAGTTGCTTGCAAGACTATTTGATCTCAAGTTAGAGGTGACTTGTATCTATTGTGACAACCAGAGTTGCATAAAGTTATCAGATAACCTTGTGTTTCATGACAATTCCAAGCACGTCGAGATCAGGTACCATTACATTCATGATATGGAACAAAAGGGATCTATGAAGCTCCAGTATGTTGCGACAAACGAGTAGATAGCCGATGTGTTGACCAAGCCTCTGTCAAGAGTAAAGTTTGAATATTTCAGGGACAAGCTTGGAGTGGTCCAGATGGACTTCCCTCGTGAGAGGGAGTGATGAGTTACATATGCGATTTCAGGAGGCAATAGCACACTTGTAGCAGCAGGTAGTCATTCACGGACTAGTTGCCTAGATTCCGTGTGAGCTAGGTGAAGTCGCGTAATGACATAAAGTCTGAAAGGACACCGAGACCCGTAAGGTCCGAAAGGACGATGAGGCTGCACCCACTAGTGAGATGCTATGTTGAGATCCTGATTGTATGATATGACGAAAAGGGCTTGCTCGTAGAAAACTTCTAGTGATGATCAGATACATGAAAAGGTCAACTAGTAAATGGTCAAGTACAAGATAACATAAGCAATGTTGAAGATTGTGTTAGAAGAATACCTTCCTTGCTCAGAGGAAGTGTTGAATTAGGATGCAGCATCAAAAGATATTCTTATTGTATTTGTCATGTAAAACCCTAAAAAGAACAATGTTATATTGTATTTGTAAAACATGTAATGTTGGCTCAAGAAATAAAGTGATTGTATTTTATCCTCACAAAAATACAAGTCGGACCCATAAGGAAAAGTCACCCAGAAAACAAGTATAAACAAGTATAAATAGAGGTGTCGCCCTCCTCAATTGAGACACACACTCACAACAAGCAAGTTCAAGGAAGAGTTTTGCTCCAGCTAAGAAGAAGATTGTTTTTGGGTTGTAGAAGACTTGGAAGACATCTATCTCTTGTTCTAGGCTTTGATTAGAAGCATCTTGTTAACATTGTGACATTGTACTTGGTTGACGAATCTATACTGAGAAGTTCTGTTGGGTTTTTCCCATGAGAGGGTTTTCCCAGGATAAATCTTTGTGCCTTTGTGTCTATTTTTGAACATCTTTCATTTAGTGATACTTAAGCATGCAATTATTATGATGTGATATGCTAAATGAATGAAAGTCTAACATAATTGCTTATTAATCAAAATTCTAACATATTGGCCCAAGATTTGCATATTGTAATGTTATAAAAGTCAGACTAGGTGAGAGGAGGAGACACATCGGTCAGTCACAGAGAGTGAAAGAGGGAGATCTCACTAAGTGAAAGAGGGAGATCTCACTAAGTGGTTGGAGAAGGACTTTGTTGGTTTTTCCCCAGTTGGGGTTTTCCAGGGTAAATCAATGTGTCAAATAAGTTGTGATTTCCTGTGTTTATTTTTCGTTGCGTGATTTGTTGTGAAACTAATGTATTTGTAGTTAATAATTTTAAGTAAGTTATTTGAGACTATAGATCAGATCCGGGCTCACAAAAAATCAACAAGATGGAGGGACACGTTGCTGATTTTTCCAAAGCAACATGGAGATCCATTCTCTTGGAGAATGGAGGCACCTGGTCAGTTACCAGGAACTTGTACCAGTCCAGCACTGGGGAACTCAGCCTAGAGCTGAGTGGCCATTCATTGAATGGAGGCACCTAGTTAGTTACCAGGAATATTGAACCAATCTAGGACTGGGGGACTCAGCCCAGAGCTGAGTGGCCATTCTTTGAATGGAGGCACCTGGTCAGTTACCAAGAATAATGAACCGGTCTAGGACTGGGGAACTCAGCCCAGAGCTGAGTGACCATTCTTTGAATGGAGGCACCTGGTTGGTTACCGAAAATTTGAACCAGTCTAGGACTGGGGGACTCAACCTAGGATTGGAGGATTCAGCCTGCGGCTGAGGACCATTCTCCGGGAGAATGGAGGCACTTGAGTCAATTGATGCAGCCTAGGGCTGAGGCACCTGGTCAATTACCAGGTTATCACTATGTTATAGCGGATTTCACCACACTAGGTGAATCACACATTGTATGGCCTTCCCCTATCCCGCTGCAAACTCATTATTCCCTATGGACCATTTATTGTCTTTTGATGTATCATTGACCATCCCTAAAAACATTAGAAAAATGATATACGCGGCCTTTTCCCCGATAACCGTGTACATACGCGGATATTCCCTCTATA
Source organism: Pseudotsuga menziesii (assembly GCA_001517045.1). Classification (NCBI taxonomy): domain Eukaryota; kingdom Viridiplantae; phylum Streptophyta; class Pinopsida; order Pinales; family Pinaceae; genus Pseudotsuga; species Pseudotsuga menziesii. The sequence goes on along the minus strand of LPNX010599636.1, from coordinate 88,017 downwards.
GTCGCGTACATCGGGATGTGTGCATAATCCAAAACTGTTGGACCGTTCCTTGACTTGGATCCGACTCATATGACTCCTGGCCTTCCATATGCCTTGAGATCGCACGGATTCGACCTTTCAGTATCACTTTGGAAAGCTATATAAGGAACCATTGAGACATTGAAAGCAGAAGAGAGAATTGAGAGTACCGAAACTATAGTCCATTGTTGCCAGAACTATACTTGAGTCTGCATCCCTTTGTCCCTTTGGAGCACTGTTGTGTTCTTCCCAAGCTTGCCTTTGGTAGTGAGCTTGCTATCGGAGTGATGGAGGATTGAGGTGGTGGAGGCCCAAGTGGGGGATTCAGTTTCTCCGGTTCGCAGACGTGCCGTCAGAGGTTGTCACTTGTAATCTCTAATTCATATTAATAGAAATATATTTTCCTGTCCAGTAATGTGTATTTGAATGAATGTTGCATCCATTGGAATATGTCAAATGCTTATACATTATTGATTATATATGCTAGAATAGATCTAACACCATGAAATATAGTATGCTTGTATTGTTTACTTGTTGTTGAGGACGTGCTATAACAATTCAAGCTGAAGATTGGAAAGCTCAACGGGGATCTACTTCAACCGTCCGGAATAAGGTACGAGGGTCGATCCTTTAGTGTTAGATGTTTTTATTTCTATTGCATATTGGGAAAGATTGATTTCTGGAGTCTAGCTGTCTGTTGTGGTACCCCAAGCCATAGGAATTTCTCTCTGTAACACACTAGAAGCCCTAGACCGGGTCCGGGCATGTGAGGCACTCCTATCCTTGATCTATGGGATGTGTGATCTTCTCCAGGGATTAGCTACCCTTGGTTAAGACACCTGGTACCCGAGCTTGGTGGCACAAGGAGTTCAAGTTAAAAGCATTAGTAATTCTCCCTATTTATGATGATGTGCTTTGAGTGGACATGAAGGACCCTTATGACCACTTGCATGACCACGGGACACTTGAAGAAGACTAAGAGGCTAAAGTCAAAATACAAAAAGACTCTTGTACCACAGGAAGTCAAAGTAAAAATACAAGAAGGTCTTTAGTACCACTAAAAGTCAAAGTCAAAAGGGTAAACATGAAAAAGATTAAAACCCTTTTATTATTCCTATTTGTAAGGACCACTTCAAGTGCTTGAAAGGTTATAAATAAGGTTCAATTGCAAATCATATTTACACAACACATCTTCACCTTGGCTGCTCATTACAGACTGAAGTTCTTCGCTGGTTTTCTCAAGTGTGTGGTGACTCTTGGTGTTATGCCCTAGCATAGCGGTTTGACTAGCTAGGGAATCACCCTTCTATAATAACGGGCTAGGGTTTTTTTCCTCCATACTCCTCACGGCCAACAGCAGAACAGAATTAGGGCTGCCACATCCAGATCTGGGCAGATGCGTGAGTAGTCGAGATTAAAAGTAACAAGTTGCATCGATGAATCTTTACCATTCGCAGGGAACCATTCCTCGTTACCGCCTATTCATGTGACAATGCACAAAGAATTGAAATAAAAACCCCCAGTTGCACACTAGATCTTACACCGTTCGTGGAGGGGTCCTGTCTGTTACCATTCAAGCATGTACCAATGCACGAACGGTGGCGATTCGAAGTTGGGGAGTAGCTCGATGAATATACACCATCTGTGGGCAACCCCTCTCCAATATCTCTGACTCCTGTCTCTGTGTGCAGACAGCTGGGATCTGCCAATCCAACCTGAGACAGTCTTCTTCCTTTATGACAGAGCTCATACTGAGACTCATCAGGAGGAGGGGGATACCAACAGCATGGACAATCATCAAGCAACTTGTTTGAGGAACAACAGACTGAATCGAGCAGGCAAAACTATACGAAATATGTTCTATCTTGATTGTAACTAATGGGGTTTTCAAACTCTAGTATTAATATCACTCCATTGTTAGGAAACGCTGCATTGTTGCAAAAAATTCCCTTTGCATCATATGAAAACGAGTGTGGAACTTTTCATGTGCTGAGTGCACTAAATAACGATGATGTAGGTTCTCATCCTATACATGTAAATGCAGTACCTGCAAGGCTGTGCTTCGAATTTTCTCATCAGGTTGTGGAAAAGCAGCTACAGTTGCAAGGTAATCAGTAGCTATAGTGCCACAACCCACCTGATGAAAAATACAGAAAATTATGTAAGCAATTGACATTTGAAACGAAGAAATCCTTCAGAAGCAAAACAGAAACAGAAAAGACAAAAACATTTAGATAATCGAGTCTCAAACCATACATTCATACAATCTAAGGAGAACCAAAAATCTGAAACCCTGAATTAATTCAATGTAGGGAAGGCTCGAAATCTGAAACTATGAATTCATAATCTAAAAATAGTCCGAATTCTGAAACCATGTATTTATTCAATCTAGACAAAACCCAGAATACAGTAAATATATTAACCCCAAAAAAAGTTTAAATCATTTAAGCATTGGACCCAATTTGAACGCATTCATACCACGATACGTTGCTCTGGCAGTGAAGGGAGGCTAATGGAAGAGCTATTCATCTCCGCTCTGTGACAATCAAATATTAATAATCACAATGAAGTTTAAACATTCTATTCCAAATTCCAATCTAACTATTTGAGGATATAATTTATAAATGTATGGTTTTCGTACCTTGGAAAATTGTTGACCTTTAGCAGCTTCGAAGGTACTTTGAATTTTCGGATATTGAGGTGGATAGATAAGCGAAATGAATGTCTTGAAGAGGAATACGGGTAAAAGGATGTCAAAGGGCATTTGGAGCAAAATGGCGAGTATGGGGACGGAGAGACTGCCATTTTGTGCAGTGGAGGAAACTGCCTCGATGGAATCGCTGTTCATTGCCCTGTCGAACAAGGAATCGTTATTATTATTTTTATTTTGTTCTGATAAGATTAATCGTATTTGCAAGAAAATGACTATATAAAATGCCTTCAACTAAAATGACCATATCATTTTAGTTACCAACTAAATTGATAATATCATTTTAGTTAAAGGCATCATGGTAGACCCAAAGCAAATTGTGTAAATTACTAAGTGTCTAATCCTAAAACAATTATATCATTAAGGGGGTTCTTAGGTCTTAGGAATTATATCATTAAGGGGTTCTTAGGTCTTAGGTCTTACAAGTTATGATAAAGGATTTGTTTATGGCGACATACAGATTGTAGCATCATTAACAACACCATTAAAAAAGGATGTCTTTAAATGGGATAAAGAAGATGAAGCATGTTTTGAAAATATAAAAGCCTTAATGGCAGTCACTCCAGTCTTCGCAGTGCCAGATTTCACAAAATTATTCATCCTTAAATGTAATGCTTCATGAATAGGTGTAGGATCCATGCTCATGCAAGACAGTTATCCCATTGCCTTCAAAAGTCAAAAATTAAAACGAAATGAGCAAACAAATCTACATATGACAAAGAAATGTTGGCAATAATGCATGCCTTGGTCAAGCGGAAGCAGTACTTGTTGGGAGCTAAATTTTTGGTCAAAAATATCACAACAATTTGAAGTATTTGCTAACCCAGAATAATCTTTCATCAAAACAACAAAAATGGGTGAGAAAATATCATTTATAAACAGGGAAAGGAAAATTTGGTTGCTAACAGCTTTTTAAGAAAATATGAAAATGATGCCACATTATGTGTCATTTCCATAGCAATTTCTGAATGGATCACAGAGGTCCAAACTGGGCACATCAAAAACCCAGGATTAAAGAAGCTAATGAGAGGAAGTTGAAAACAACACAGCAACAAATTCCAAATACACGTGGGAGAATGACATACATTGGTAGAAATAAACAATATATTTTCCCAGCTCTTCAAATTCAAAACTCAAAGTTTAAAAGATAATCACGATTCTTCGACAGCATGCCATGTTGGATTTTCAAAACATACCATAAAATACAGCAATCATTCTTTTGGAAAGGTATGAACACTGAAATTCAAAAATATGTGGCTGAATATGACACCTGTCAATGAAAAGTTTGAAATGGTTGCTCCTCTAGGGCTTCTCCAACCCCTTCATATCCCAACTCATTAATGCTTTGAAATATCCATGGATTTCATCACCAATCTTCCTATTTTTAAAGGGAAAAATAACATGTTTGTAACCATAGATCGATTAACCAAATATTCTCACTTCATTAGAATTTCATCAAAGGCAAACACTAGTCAAGTCGTTGATAGCTATGTAAAAAATCTATTTAAGCTCCATTGGTTTCCCAAAGTTACCATTAGTGATAGGGACCCCGAGTTTACTAGCGAATTCTGGAAGGAAATGTTCCACCAAGTTGGGACCTCATTAACCATAAGTACTTCTTAGCACCCCCAGACAGATGGACAGACATAAGTGGTTAATAAATGCCTTGAAGGGTGGCTTAGTAATTTCATTAATGATCGCTAGACACAATGGCGCAATTGGATACACCTTGCAAAATGGTGGTACAATAATACATATCATACCTTGACAAAATGACCCCTTTTGAAGCTTTATATGGGTATCCACCTCCGTTAACTAAAGAATGTGTTATCAACAATTCCAAAGTTCCAACAGTGAAATATTATCTAGCTACTTCCAATGAGATCATGCGTATTTTGAAGAACCATCTCGAACAAGCAAGGAATTGTATGAAGGAAATGGCAAATTTAAAGAGGACTTATTATGAATTTGAGGTGGGTGATTGGGTGTTTGCTCATCTCTAGTCATACAAATAGACCTTACACAAAAATTAGAAAAATAATAAACATGCGCCCAAGTTTTATGGTCCTTATCAAGTACAGAAGCAAGTAGGACAAGTGGCATATGCTCTATATCTACTAAAGAAAGTGAAACTACATTATGTTTTCTATGTTTCATGCTTAAAGAAAAACTTGGGTCCAACAACCCACATACAAACAGAGTTACCTCTGCTAGATGATGAAGGGAAGTTGGTACTAGAGGTTGAATGCACTTTAGAAGTCAAAACCAAAATGCTATGTTCCAAATTAGTCAATTAGTACCTTATGAAGTGGAGAAAATTACCAGAAGATGAAGTTACTTAGGAGAACGAAGATTTTAGATTGAAGCATTTATCTTTACCAATACTTTGAGAACGAGGTATTTTTAGGAGGGACGACTTGTAAGAAACTATAATATTATCATTAATTGTTTAATTTTCATTAGTATTGAAAGACACAGCATTTTATGTGCTCTTTCATATTTTATATATCTCGAAGATGTAATCTCTTGTAATCATCAAATTATTTGTAAATATATTTATTGGTTAAGAAGTTATCTTCCAAAATCTATGAAGAAGCAACGTGGGAGATGGAGGATGCACTGCGAGAAGCATATTTGTAGCTTTTTGAAAAGGAATTTTGATGTACATATCAAGTACATGGCGTGGAATATAATAAACCCACTTAATACTTGGGATAAAAATATTTTAATCATTTTTTATTAAATTCCTACCTACTAGCCTAGATAGTTGGCATCCACTTGCACCACATGGTCAATGCTTGCCATATATACCCCAGGAGTGCTTTTATCCTGATTCTGGTTTGATCCTATCCACTTTATTGACTGCCAGAATTAGTAATTGCTCCTTCCTGCATATTCTGTCTTTATTTTGCTTTATTCTAGTTTTTTTATGGATAAGGTAAAGGTAATCAACTAGAAAATTGTTATCTTCTGTTGCCAACCCATCCTCCATTATTTTCTCTCCATATTCCAGGATTAGCATGTGTTTCCATCATTTCATGCTTTAGCTAATTCGTGAGGTCCTTGACTGATTCGGGAAGTGCTTTGGCCACCTATGGGGGTTTATCATATTTGGTAAGTCTGATTTATGAGCTAGCATAAGTTGTCTTCCACCAACTCAATTTTCCTTTATAAGTATGTATTATTATTGTGATAATCAATCAAGTATTTGGTTAATCAACCAAGTCATTGATTCAATAATTAATTATTCATTGGATCACATCTCTTGTATTCAATCTCTTTATTCTTCTCTCTATTTTCCTTGTGCATACTTGTGAGAATTATCTTAGTATCAAGATCTACCTCCTATGCTTCTTCTTTGCATCAATGCGCTTTTTCTAATGGTATCAGAGCTGCAATTTCTACATGGTATCAAAGCGCAAGGTTGTTCAAGTTCAACAGAGTTGAGGAGCTATATGTTCTTTGTATCCGAGCGCATCCAATCTCCTATCTCTCTCTAAAGAAGAGCTAGATTTAAGCTTACAAGATTTTCTCCTAGTTTTATTTGTGCAGGATGTAGAGAGTTTCTTCTTGAGTGCATCAACATCTCAGTATGGATTCTTCTTTGGCTATGATCTTGACTCCCTTCAACTATCACGAATGGAAAGTCAAAATTGACATTCTATTACACAATAAGGGACTCTATAGAGTTTCTATGGCTTTAGAAAATGAACCAAATTCTATGGTTGAGAAAGCTAAGTACCATAATAGGTTGGATGAAGCCTATGGATTGCTCTGCCTCTCTATATCCCCTGATCTACTCTTTCATCTAGATGGTTAGACCACTCCAAACCAAGTATGGACCATACTTGAGTCTCTCTTTGGAATTTAAGATGAGTTAACGATGCGTCAGTTGGAGAATGAGTTATTGTCATTGATTCCAAGTAGTTTCGATTCTATTGAGGGTTTCTTCACCAAATTCAAGTCACATGTTCTCTTGCTCAAGCAATGTGGGATTGACAAGAAGGAAGATCAATTGATCCTTTCCATTTTATCAAAATTGGGTCCTGAATACTTAGTTTTTGTGTCTACTTTTTATGTTATTATGCTTGTTATTTCTAATTGGAAAATGCCTTCTTTGAGTACATTCTTTGATTCATTGACAAAGGAGCAAGATAAATTGATCCAGATAGGTGCTCTTAGATCTTCTAAGGGCAAGGATCATGCTCTCATAGTTCAAGGAAGCAAGAATACCAAGTCCAAAGAGAAGCAAATTGTGAAAGAGAAGAAGCCAAAGTAAGATTTTGAAGATGAAAGTTCGAAGCCTGCTAATGTAAGTTCAATGAAGAAAGTCAAGCAGAAAGGAAGTACATCCAAGTGTTCTTGTTGCAGCAAGGGATTTCATTGCGAGAAGAAATGTTTCAAGAAGAAGATGAACATCATGTCTCAACTTCTTGAGAAGCACAACATCAAAGTTCCAAATGAGCTAGAGAAGCTTGTTGATTCTTCATAATATTGTCATAGTGCGCAGTTCCAAGGTGATCTAAATTATGCCTTGAGTGGCAAAGTTAAATAATTTCCTCACATATCTGATATAGATTTACCTTCTGATATCTTAGAATTATAAATATCAGTTTCTTTCTTTGATAATCCACATATTAGTCACCTAGATTCATCTCTCAATGATTGTGATTTTTCACTAGACACCGACTTGTCCTTAAGCAACTCTTCCTCACTCCGTAATTCTGATTTAGAAGCATATTTGCAGGTTGATATGCATGTCATGGCACCATTCATACCATCTTCCATACCTCTGAATACTCATAAGACTATACAAACCCCAAGTTCAATTGTTGATTCCTCATTGGCTACTTATGCAGTGTTACTTATATCAAATGGTTTCAAGTCTTGTCTATTTTTCACTGGTTGGTTATATATGATCTTAGTCATAATTGGACTGATCTTACACATGTTTGGATATATTCTAAACACTTGATGGTTCAGATCTCAAGTCCATTCATCATTCAGATTTTTACATTCCTCAGTTTTCCCCAATTGCTCATACTTTTCCTAGTCTAGCCCCATATCCTCATGGAGACATTCATGCATTTGTCTTTGTTGTTTCATATGATAATATTTCTGATATATTAGATTATTTTCAGCCTCATAATAGATATGGTAAGGTACTACATTAGATTGGAAGAATGATATGTGATTCACATCACAATTTTGCAGTTATGCAAGGAACTAATTGTGTTACTGTTTGTCTTGATTTTTGTACTCTTTGGGAAGAAGTATTCACAAATCTCTTTTCCATTGTAGATTATGTTTGCATATCAAAGTTTGTTAGCAGCAAGAAGCATTCAGATAATGCTCCTACTTCATTAGATGATGAGATACAAGGAGTATCTCCTCTTCCTTCTTGCAGATTCTACACTCTAGCACATGATCATGGAGTTCATGATTTCTTCATCAAAGTGTTTCACCAGAAGCAGTTCATTCAGCTCATTCAAGTGAAGATAAAGGCACAATAATTGTAAAGGGTGAACATATCCTTTCCTCAGCTTTTTTGGACATGAATAATTGTAAAGGGTGAACATATCCTTGTTGTTGGGCCCTATATACACCTATATGCACCATATGCATCTGATTATTTCAAACATAAACATCATAAATTCAGACTTAAAGGCGGGTGTAGGAATATAATAAACCTACTTAATACTTTGGACAATAATATTTTAATCATTTTTTTATTAAATTCCTAACTACTAGCCTAGATAGTTGGCATCCACTTACACCACAGGGTCAACACTTGCCATATATACCCAAGGAGCGATTTTATCCTAATTCTGGTTCGATCCTATCCATTCTATTGACTGCCAGAATTAGTAACTGCTCATTCCAACAGATTTTGTCTTTATTCTTCTTTATTCTAGCTTTTATGTGGATAAGGTAAAGCTAGTCAACTAGGAAACTGCTATCTTTTGTTGCCAACCCATCCTTGATTATTTTCTCTCCATATTCCAGGATTAGCATGTTTTTCCCTCATTTTATGCTTTATCTAATTTGTGAGGTCCTTGACTGATTTGGGAAGTGCTTTATCCACCTATGGGGGTTTATCATATTTGGTAAGTCTGATTTATGAGCTAGCATGACTTGTCTTCCACCAACTCAATTTTCTTCTATAGGTATGTATTACTATTGTAATAATCAATCAAGTATTTGGTTAATCAATCAAGTCATTGATTCAATAATCAATTATTCATTGGATCACTTCTATTTTATTCAATCTCTTTATTCTTCTCTCTATTTTCCTTGTGCATACTTATGAGAATTATCTTAGTAGCAAGATCTATCTTGTGTGCTTCTTCTTTGCATCAAGGATCTTATTAGCACTGGAATTAAGCCCAAGTTTGCAGAAGGCTCGATCCCAGGTAACAGCAAAACCACCTTCGAAGAGAGAACTGGCCTTCTACTCTTCCGAGAGGGATCTCTCACGAAATGTTAACAATGTCAGATATATATACAAGTGAAACTATAAATTGTTTGTAAAATTGGTTGAAACAAAACACATAACCATTGGGCGATGGAGTCAAGATATATGACAAAAATAAATAAAACTTATGCAAGCGATTTCAACACAAGGTCAAGGTAGCAACTCGATCACAGTCGATTCATAATTGTCTGGTGGAAAGGAAGAACATGAACAGGCCATCAACACAGAGCATTGCGAAACTGAATTATGTATTAACTTTGGAAGAAAACTTTGGTGAATACCTAAAACAACAGATGAAACATAGCAAGTATGAATTCCAAACTGTTATACACTAAGTTTCAGATATGAAAGAAAACAAAATGGGAAAGATAAATTGGAATAACATTCACATAAGAAAGAAAGCAACAAACTGTAAGTGCGAACGACACATGAATCCCTGTATGAAACCATTGACCTCGGCTCTGCAACTATATTAAAATTCTCTTGAAAAACATACACAACAAAAATTACATTAGTTTCAACCCTTTCTCCTTCTTCAGGAGGTATATTTATAGCCTTGGGATTTCCCAGACCGACATCTGGAATCAAAATTTGTTACAATAGAAGGACATCCTCTAACCAACTCTTAGGTGGCACATCAGCTGCGGTTTGCATAAAACGACTTAACAATGAAATGTGGAATGTAGGAGGGAATAAGCATGAGAGCTCATTATATTTCCATTTGGCGAGTAACAACTGTACAAAGTTCCAAGAGAGGCGACAGTTGGGATGGGCGCATGACGTAGAGAAAACTTCCCGCGTATTATCATTGCCACACCTACGGATGCATTTTGAATTTGGTCGACCCATATTGCTGAATGACTTTCCATAAATTAGGATCGGGCAGGAGCGCAACAGCCATGTCGTACGCTTGTGCTTTGAGCTCCATCGTTTACGGGTATGAAGTCTTAGGGACCTTAGCACATGTGGCTTTAAAATCAAACAACAATTCAAAATGAATGGTCAATTTATCAAAAACAACCTTCTCTGACAACGATTGTTGCATATCTCCAAATTTGTTGGTGTCTATTCGGCAATGCACCAGGCACTCCCAATACTCCTTTGAGGACAATAAAGGGCCTTTTTCTTCCCAGAAAAAGGTAGTCCTCTACGTACCAATGGTCTAAATATCTTGATGACCTCTAGGACTTTGTGCTGAATAACTTTTATTTTGGCCTGTACAGTCCAACATCTTGTGCTTAGCAACTACCTTTATAGCTCTGGAGACAACAACAACCCTGCTTTGGATACTGTATCGGTTGGAGGAATCGTCTAATAAAGAGCTTAGGAAATTAATGGCATTCTTCGCTGTCGCCAAGGGTCTTCTATGTACTTCTCCTAATACTACCTGGAATTTTTTCTTGGCTTTTGTCATAGTGTTTTCCTGGTCTTTAACGAAATCTAGATAAGGCCAGAACTTGTCAGCTTATATAATGATCTGATCCCATATCAAATGCGTAGTGCCTTGTAAAGCAAGCTTACCGACCACCTGTTGACTCAACTTGGTGTTTTGTTGAATCAGCTCTTGGCACTTCTCTTCTGTTTTTTCTCTTCCTTGTTTCTCTTTGACCCTTTCTTTTTCTAGTTCCTCGATCTGTTGTTTTAGTTTAACGAGCTCTGTATCTTTTAGGCCTATTTGGGACATTGCTCTAGAGAGGGAACCAATATCTATCTCTCCAGCCACACTTGTGGATTGAATTGTATTCTCTGCACTTATTCCTTGAAGTTCCTTTTCCTTCATTGCTAATCTGGCTTTTAAATCTGCATTGCTTTTCTTCAAAATATGGATGTATGCTTCCCACTGTCTTTCCTTTTCTTCGAGCTTTAGTAGCTTGGCTTTGCAGTCAGTAAGCTCAGGGCTCAATGTCTCTTTTTCTCTTTTAAAGTCATCCAATTCTTTCGCTTGAGCGAGCTGGGTGGCATGGATTTTTAACTTCTTCTTCAGGGTCTGGATCTCCTTCTGTTTGTCATTGAGCAGTTTCTGAGCCAAACTCCGTTTATGTGTCGGTCCTTCCATTTGCATTACTTCATTTTGTAGACAGTTGATTTGGGTTTTGAGTGCTTTGTTCTCCACTCTCACTTTCCTTAAAAGGTTTAAAGTTTTTTCTTTACTTTCCTCCAGCTTGGACACATGTATGGTTGCTTGAGCAATCTGGTATTCAATATATCTCTAGTCTCTTTGTTGAGATGTATTATGTCAGGAGTGGGAACCTTTGAGAGGTTCACACTAACCTCTGACACCTCGTTCCCCATTGCCAAGGCTAGGCTGAGGGTGTTAGTAGCATGATCTCTTACAGTTTTCAGCGCCACATTAGGGTAAGGCAACCGCGATGCCTCACTATATAGTTATGCTATCTCCTAGAAAGTCTTGTCAACCCTCTCTTGGTAGGACCCTAGTTTGTCCTCTTTGGATGCATGCTTGCTTGAAGTTTGCTCGTTAAATATATACTCTTGTACTTGCAATCCGGTCGTCTTGGGATTTTCCTGTTGCTGTTCTTCCACTGGATTCTTCTTCTTCACACGTCCTTTTGCCTGGCCCCTTTTAACCAGCACCAATTGCTGTCCCTATTCTATTTTTTGCTTCTTGGGCATGCTGGCCGTGTCCATTTCTTCAGTGTCCATGGGATCTGGAGCCCCTCTTTTTATTGAACTCTTTGAATAGCTGACCAATGATGAGAATTCCCTGGCTATTGCAACTACTTGAGCCAATTCTCTTTGGGGAGAAGCTGCCCCCGGTAGCTATGAGCCAGTGTCCTGCTCTATGTTGGTTTCCATCGGGGCAGGATCAAGGAAATCGTCCTAGTTTGTTGCTTCTCTAAGTCCATATATTTCAGTATGTTCAAAAGGCCTACATTTGTGAGCTTTCCTCCTCTTGGAAATTATCGAGTGAGGGTCATAATTTACCGCTTGTCCTAGGGAAAACTCCATGCCTCTAAGCAAATTGGTAACAAGGGGCAAAGCAGCCCTGTTTCTGACTGTGTATGGTCCTACTTCCCATGGGAAAATCAAATTTGAACTTTTCTTAAAGTACAAGAAGTGCTCTTCTTCAACAATGAGTTTTTGCCAGATCAATTCCAGGGAGAAAACCCTAGCAGTTAGGAAAACGAGCAGAATGTAGGGTGGATGCATGAAGCCATACAACCTTATGGTTGTTCCAAATTTTGTGAGGAATTAGTCCCCTATCTTCTTGTTGTTTCACGGCTGTAGCATTTGCCTCATCTCAGGCAACACCCTAGGCTTTCTTGGAAGAAGAGTTTGTATATTTCGGCCATCAATTGATTCATGAATTTACAATAATCAATGGCCATATCAGCAATGATCTCTATCTCTGGTACTTGTAGGTCTTCCTCATTATAAGCTATAAACATTCTTAGCAAAAAGGACTGGAATATGAACATTCTAGTGTCATGGAAATTCACTAACTGAGAATGGATGTTCTCGGCCAGGAACTCATCAAACTTAAGGCAACACGATTGATCGAATTGTCCAGGCAATTCAGTTTCAGCTGGACAAGTACTCAGGACGAACAAAATACTCAATAATGACTCAGTGACATAAGCGTCGGTATCTAGACCTAGGAATTGACTAGCCAGGGATATACACCACTGGGTTTCTTCATTGAATTGGTTGAGGTCAATAGGGTAAGACAGGTCGATGGGCTCACGATCGGGTTTAGAATAGGCCTTCATGAAGGTTTCACTACTTTCGACTATAGACTCTCTAAAACAATGTATAATACTCTCTTCCTGGTAGTCTTGGGATATATGGACGAATTCGTCGAGGATATCCAAGGTTTTACGGATGACAGAAGCTTGGACTGAGCAAAGGATTTTAGACTTTGATTTATTCATAATGACACCTTCGGTGGCAGAGAAATTGTCTGCACACCATTCGAAAAACTCAGGGCAATGGGGGGTTTGTCCAACAGAGAAGAAATGAAAGAAAGATTTAAAAACACCGCAGGTATCTCCACCTCGGTTCTTAAGATATTCCAATTTGTCCCTGGCGGTTTCAATGGCCTCTCCTACCAGGATGGTATCAAAAATCCTAGCATTCTCTTCCACCAGACTTTCTTCTGCCCTTCGACCTGTGGTCTCAGGTTCTACATCATCTCTCACCCCTACCACTTCTATTCTGTCCATTTTCAAATAGCACTAAGAGGGTATCAGGGGCCTACCTTGTTCTATAGCACAATCTCCTGGCTGGTCTGTGCTGGCGCTTTGGATGTGGTTGGATATTCAATGACTTCGAGGTTTCAGAAAAGACAGATCTTTGCAACTTCACATGCACCTCTTTATAGCTTTTCACACAACATAACCTTCGTGCCCTTCCCAGGCAGTTTGCACCGTAGATATTACTCTTTGTGATCTGACCCATAGGTATGTGAGGTTCTTTATGCTACATCTTCCCCTACCTCGCGTGCGTGCAGCTCCGTCGATCGAGACCGATTTTCTTCACAACCGTTGATCTGGGTGAACCCCACCATTCTTCGAGAAGCGAGGTTCTTGTTTCCCTCCATGCTACTCCAGATTGCGAAATGAACTATAACAGTCGATCTCCCTCCGTTCTCATAGGTATCGTCGATCAAAACGGCCCATACCACTTTTTGCAATCCAAAATTGTTGCTTTGTCCTCGCTAGTTTGGGATGCGAAATCACTTTCAACTGCAGATCTTCTTGGGTCCCATTCTCGATCATTAGATGCATCAGTCCTTTAAACTATTTCGCAATCTGAAAAAGTGGCTTTGGTCGAGCATGTTTGCCGTGCGAAATGGTTTGATGCCATTGATCTGCCACTTGATCAACCTCATCCTTCGATCATGATCCCCCTTTAACGCCTTCAGCGTGCCCAACGTTTTCTTCTTTACCCCGCTTCTTCGATCCACAGACTATTTTGCTGCTTTTGACATTCATCACCAAAGCTTATTCCAAAGGCTGAGTGTTATCTTGTGTGTGCCATCAGCCCCTTCTGCGAATACTACGCTATCGTCCCAACACTTCTCGACGAGGTTGAAGTACGCTAGTATCTCTTATGACCAAAATTTAACAGAGTGTTAACAACCGGCTCCATGAGGGATGCTATCCTCCCAGTGAGGTAGCAAAGAACCCGTAGACTAGTCGCCTTCTCCATTGAAAACCTCCTATTATTTTACTGCCTGGAAGAAAAACAAACTTTGAAAGAATGGTTACCTCTTTTGATCTTAGGGCCTTCTCCACGGGCTTCAAATCTTTTGATTCACCATCCGTACTGATTAAAACATAAGACATATCTACACTATGATACATGGACCTTAGTCCCTTTATTCCAAGTAATGCTTGAGGAACCTCCCATTCATTGTGCATCCTTTGTACTGCGACCCGTCTGGATATCGTAAAATGAAGGCATTGTCTCCTCTATGCACCGCAATAAGATACGGGCCTACCCATAGATGGTCAAATTTTCCATGCTTCCCTTTCTCTTCATGCGGGACATCCCATTTTAGCACCAAGTCATCGACCTAGAAAATGTCTTCTTTTATTTTCTTGTCGAAGGTATTCTTCATCTTTTCCTGGTGTATCCGAACTTTATCATAAGCCTTGTCCCTCACTTCATTAAGCTCAATGATCTGGTTGATCCTTCTTTGAATGGGATTGGGCTCGTCCAACGGATCCCGCAATACCTTCATGACTGGAATGCCCAGAGAGGCAGGAAAAATTACCTCGGCTCCATATACTAACTGAAATGACGACATACCGATGGCCCTTTTGGTGCTGATTTTGTCGTCCCACAAGGCATATTTCAATTTCGTGTGCCAGGCTTTCTTATTATCGTCCAACAACTTCTTAATGATCCTCACAAGGCTTTTGTTAGAGGATTCTGCTAGCCCATTCCCCTGTGGGTAATAAGCCGTAGAATGATTCAAGCTTATATGATATTTGTGGCAAAAATAGATCATTTTCCTGGATTTAAAGGCAGGTGCATTGTCTGTCACAATCCGCTTTGGGCAGCCGAACCTTGCTAAAATATTATTTTCTAAGAAATCCATTATCACTTCTCCTGTAGCCCTCCTGGTGGGTATGGCCTCAATCCACTCTGTGAAGTAATCAGTGGTGGTCAGAATCCACTTATGTTGCCCGGAGGAGTTTGGATTTATTTCCCCAATGAAATCTAACCCCCATTGATGGAAAGGAGCTTCCACAGATATAGGGTTGAGGGGGAGAGACACCACCTTCCTTTTCCCTTCAAAAATCTGACACTAGTGGCATTTAGTTGTTTCTTTATAAACATCTGAGAACAATGAAGGCCAATAAAATCCTACCCTCGGAATTTTGTTCGTGGTAACTTTCCAGGAATGGTGTCCTCCACAGTCTCCTTCGTGAAATTCCCTTGCCATATGTTGAGCTTCAATCTCCAAAAGACAATTCAGTAGTATCCCGTCGGGGTCTTTCTAGTAAAGATATTGTTCTATGATACAAAACTTCGCAGCTTTTAGTTTTATGGATCTAGCCCGGGTTTTGCTTAGCCCAGTAGGAGGTTGTAAATTCTGCAATACAAAAACAATGTCAACATACCAAGGAGACATAGAGAAATCAGGCTTCACTTGTGCCTCTGCCTCTACCCAATTAGACTAACAGGCGAGGAAATTCAGCTGCAGAGAGTCACAATGGGAGTCCGTCATCATCTTAGCCAATCCTTTCCCTTTGATCAACTTCATGGGCCTGATTTCTATGTCATATTCCAAGAGCACTGCAACCCATTTAGCTCTCTTTCCTTCCAGGTCAGGCTATGTAAGTATACTTTTCACTACACTGCAAGGTACATAGGCGATTATGTGGGAATGGAGGAGGTAGATTCTGAAATCCTTCAAGGCTTTAATCAAGGTGTAGGCTTGTTTTTCCATTATACTATATTTCAGTTCTCCATCTCTCAATATCTTACTGAAGAACGCTATAGGTTGTTCTTCACCCCGATCATTCTTTTGCAGCAACACTGCCGCTATAGTGTGTTCTGAAGCATACGAGAATACTAAGAAATCCTTCTCAAAATATGGGTTGATCAGTATAGGAGCTTCTGAAATGGCCTATTTTATATCTTTGAAAGCTTTCTTGGCTCCTACCATCCACTTAATTTCATGATCTTTCCTCAGCATGTAAGTAATGTCCATCAGGATTTCAGCAAAGCTAGGGGTGAATCTCCTCAAGAAGTTGACTTGACCAATGAAAGAATGTATTTCTTTCTTGATCCTTGGTTATTCTACACTCAAGATGCCTTTTACCCTGTCTGGATTGATCCTGATCCATTCCTTTGAAATAATGTTCCCCAGTAACTTTCCTTCTGTCAATCTCTACCCTCGGTTTAATTTTTCCACATGCCATCATATTGGCCTCTACTTCTAGGGCATTAGTGAACATGGCTGGGAGGGTGTTTGACTTCCTTTCTCTCAATAACAAAGCAAAATCATTGTCAAAGGCATCAGCGTAATGAATTTTAGCCGCCCCGGGTGAAGGTTTGATATCAGCAGGTATCGAGTTGTAGACCCGCATGAATCTGCTGGAAAATTCATGGACTGATTCAAAACCTCCTTTCTTGAGATTGTTGTATTGTGACAAGACCTATAATGGGCTTTGTTTATCATCCCACCTTTCTAGAAATATGGTTTGAAAACCAGCAAAGCTGCAGATAGACCTAGGTGGCAAATCTTTGTACCATTTCTTGGCTTCCCTAGACAAACTCTGAGCGAACAACCGCATTTTGACATCTTCATCATCCACCTCTTCCAGGTCGATGAAGTCGTCGAACTTATCCACATGGTACCTTTCTAAGACGTTTCCCTCCCCGTCATAGAGTGTGATTCTTTGGGCATAATTCAAGGGGAGGTCGTGTAGAACTAGAGGTAGGGCTAACGGGGAAAATCTAGCAGCAGCCATTGGGGTATGTTGATTAGGAACAGACAGGGGGTTAGGAAACTGGGTGTTCTGAAAGATAGGGGCTATCTCTTCAACTTTTGGTGGGGTCTCTAGGTTCAGCCACAAAGAATCAAGCAGATAGGATTGCAGTGTATTAGGGCTAACCCCAGATTTCCTCAAGTTGGATTTAGATTTAGATTTGGTTAGTAGTCTTTCAGCCCTAACCCCCCATTCGGGTTCCGCTATGACGTACAAATATTGAGATGATGAAGTATCAAACAATGGAAAATCCACTTTCTCTTTATTTCTATTTCTAAGTATTCTTTTTGGATTATCCACACTTAGTAAAGTTTCGGTATTAGGGTTACCTCTCGTGTGGATCTTTCTGGAAGCTAGGATATCTAGTGCGATACTGGTCGAAGCAGGTGTGGAGTCGCCAGGACAAACATACAACCTTCTCGCAAATTCAAAAATTTCCGTTTTCCCCCAGAAATCTCTTTCTTTTTGATCACCGGTCTCCTCAGTGGAGTCACCTTCCAGAATCTTTTAGTGGAGTCGCTAGGGCAAATGGTACAACCTTCTTTACATGTAAGAATCTATGTTTGCCCACAGAAACTCTTTATCCTCTGAGTATTTGTCGTTCTTCCTAGGGATGATCTTCAATCTCGTCCCTGGCAATGGCTCCAGTTTGTTGGCACTAGGATTTGAGGCCCGAAGGTCGAGGGGAAGGTCCCGCTCCTGGGCAACAACAGAACCACTTTAGACTGCGCCTCTGGCCCTGCGCAATCAGAGAGGGATCTCTCATTTTTCTTCAGAGTCTACTCCACCTAAGATATTTAATCAAGGATGGTCAGGAGGCCAGAATCCTGAATGGGACAAAGTGTATTAATGTGAGATGCAGGTGGGATTAGCGGGGCAAGGGATCATTGTCAATGGAATCGAAAACATGAGTAAGGAACATTTGTATGAGGGAAAGAATGGCGTGGGGTTGCGAACAGAGGCAAGGTAGCTGTCGATCTTGCAATTAGGAGATATTTCACGGGTGGTTAGAGGACAAGAGAGAACAACCCATCGTGCAGAGCACCAGCTAGATGAATTCCACGCAACTTTAGAAGAAAACTTGATAAATGTCTGAAACAACAGTTGGAGCATAGCAAGTATGAATTCCTAACTGTCATACACTAAGTTGCAGACATGAAAGCAATCAACAAACTGGAATGAAAATAGGAAGCACATTTCGCGTAAAGGAAAATACATATTGGAAGAAGCAACGACACATGAATCTCTATCATGAGAAACAACTCTTCCTCTGCTATTTTATTCATAACATAGGCATCGAATCTTATTTACAATGGAGAGCCTTAGCCCTAGAAAGTTTGCCAATCCAACCAACTCCTATCTCCCTCTATCGAGAGTGTATTTATACTATTCTAATGCAGAGACTATTAAATAGAAAACTGTTGCAAGTCACAATCAGATGTCAACAGTCTGGAGAGTGGAACTATCGCCACGTTTTACAAATATAAACAAAAAATTATGGAGATGCATCACGTGATAATGCAGACTGATAGCACAGAGTTTTCTTCCTCTCCATTTTGTGAAAGCGATCCCCATGCTGCATGTTGACGATCAGTTGTCCACTCAGGCTGCTTCGGATATATCTTTTTGTCTCTTTGACCAGCCCGTTTCTTCTAGACTATGTCACTCAAAGACTGACAAGAAGACCTGAATCCACTGCCCGATCATTTTCTCGACCCATCCTTCGTCTGGTAACACTGTTATAGGAGGAGGCCGGAAAAAGGGTGGTCATGCACTTGGTGATGATAAACGACTTAAGAGGCTTATCATCCTTGTACCATTTTCTTCCTCATATGAGGAGGGTTTTCTTGTAGGCCATGCAGCTGGGTGTGCATTTGACCCTCTCCTCGCCCATGACAAAGCATCCAAGTGGAGATCCCAGGGGTGGTGTAGAAGGCACTGGACCTACATGGTCCCAAAACGAGCATTTTCTCCAACAGTTCTGCCACCACTATGAAATGGGACTTCAGAGGTCATGACTGCAACTGAGAGTGTTGGAGGGATGTCACTGGGATCTCAAATCCCATGCACAACACATCCAGGGACCGGGTTGTGTAGAAGTAGATGAACCTCCCTTGGTGTTTAACATCTGTGCCCCGATGGTTGGCAATTTTCTGGTGTGGATAACCATGACGATAAATAAACACAGATCTATGTTCGCCTACCAAGAGTACCCCTTACCGAACTAACTTCTCGAACCACACAGCCATGGTTGTCTGCGAAGGAAATCGACACTTCTCAGTATTCAACCGTTTACCTCTTATCATCTACACATTTACACACCTCAAAGATCTTTAGAAGACAGAGTTATATAGGGCGAGCCAAAACGGCCTAGAAAGGGGTATACCCTTAGAATATCGGTCGTTGTGATGGCAGCATATGTGATTCCAGGGTGGGGATCTTTCCTTCTGATGTTCAATTATATTATCCGATATGGATAAGATTCCAAGCAATTATCATGTGGCCTCCAAGCTAGTTTCAAGGGCTGCAGATTTGACTTTTCTTGCCCTTTCACTTACTGATGATGGTGGTGTCGGGTTGTTTTAGCTCGTTGCCTCTCTTGGCCTCGTGTAAATACCAAGTTTTTCGCCTCAACGAATCATACCTCCATCTTTCTTACTACTTCCTTCTAACTAAACCACATGCCAAACCTGTGAGTCGGGGAAATTAGCGTTGCTGGACATGACTTTTGCCTTAGGCCTATCCCGAATGGCGTCAGAGAAATTGACCAATCTGCAAGGATGCAGATTACACGCGTGGACGTTTCCTCCGCTGTCATGTTCGCATTGGATGTGAAACATGTACCCTGGAATTCTTCTCAGCCATCCAATTTGAGGGATCTTTCACGTCCATGTTCCATTATTTCTGCCACCAATTTTTCTCCTTTGGATACCGTGGGCAGTTTCGGATCATGATGTGTTCTCAACCGTCGATCGTGACCAACCCTTTCATGTAGCCGTAGATATGAGTGGGCCCCATTACTTTTCGCAATGAGAAATCTCGATATTCAACCTCACTAGTTTGCATTGTGAAATAAATCATGGTCGTAGATCTCTTTTCTTTCTTGCCACGACTGTTGATGTTCGCAACCGGTACCACTCTTTCGCGATTTGAAATTGCAGCTTTACCCGCACAAGTATGGTCTGTGAAATTGACTAAGACCGTAGATCTAACTCGGATCTCATCTCTGCCATCAAATTTTTCGACCTTTAACCCATTTCGCAATCTGGAAAAGTGGTTTTGGTCGAGCATGTCCGCTTGTGTGAAATGTTTTGGAGCCATTGATCCACCATCCTATCAATCTCAACCTTTGATCATGAATCCCGCTAAAGCTTTCAACGCACCTACTGTTTCCTTCTTTACCTTGCATCTCTGATAACCTGAAGGGTATTCTGATATGGATTTATGCAGGAACGCAACAAAATACAAAAATAACCATAGAAACAAATATGCAGCGGAAATAACACTTCATTTCATTAATCAATAATTGAAACTTGTTTACATACATAATGGAAATAAACTAGCTAGAGTGCTGGTAGCTTATCTCTGAGAAGAGATGTGGCAACTACATGCCTCTGAAGTCCGTGTTACAATGAGGCTCAAAGGCCTATATTTTATTGAGAAACAATGGAAACCCTACACATCCAAAAACCTAACCCCAGGAAGTGAAACGCCTTAATGTGGGCCCCGTTGGGTAACTTGGTACATCAATTTCCTAGGGTCGTAACTTTAGCATACTACCTCCGTTTGACGCGCATGATACATCGTTAGAAAGATATGTTTAAGGACTACATCCATAGCTAACAAAGATTAATTCCAAAATGAAATCATATTTTCCCGACCATTTGATGCCAAAAAAACATTGTTTAGGGCCTCAAAACGGCTCCGGAAGTTTAGGACCCGAAAACTGCCAAAAATAGTAAATTGTGCTACAATTAAGGAAACTAGAAAACTAAAAGAAACAATGGTGGGGGTCCAAGAGGAATAGGTGGGTGGCCACCAATATCCTCCTGGATCATTACTCCCCCCTTAGGAAGCAATGGTCCCCATTGCGTTGAGTTCCTCCATGAGATGAGGAAACTTTTGTTGAACTTGGTCCCCGGTGAGCCACTTTCCCTAGTGAAGGAGTTGGATTGCTTTGACAACTCGATATAGTTGGATCTTCTACTGGCAGGTGTTCTTGATCTGTGTGTCCATAATACAATTAGTTGTGGCTTGTTCCATGCAGTTGGGGTTTAACTCTGTTGGTGTGAGTTGTTCTGCCACGTCTGATGTGTCCAATAGAGGTGGAAAGTAGGGCCGAAGGGAGTCCACATTGAACACTGGGTGCAGACCAAGGAATGGTGGAATACTGAGCTCAAAGGAATTGTCCCTGACAGCCTTGCTAATGGTGTATGGCCCATATCAGAGTGGGCAAAGCTTGCGGTGGGGTCCAGCGAGGCGCTCCTTCTGTAAATGTAGCCACACTTTGTCGCCCACTTGGAAGTTGTGTTGCACTCGATGCTGATCATGTCGCTACTTGTACTTAGCATTGGATCTGTCCAATATGTCATGAACCTGTTGGTGAATGTGTTGAATGCGCTCAATGAAGCTGTTTGCCTTGGAAATTTCAGACTGGATATGAGTTGAATCAACCTGAGTAGCTGCAAATGGCATGGCTACGTCAATGGGACATAGTGGTTGGAATCCCAAGCCCACCTGAAAGGGGCTATGGTTGTTTGAGCCATGGAGGGCCCAGTTATAGCTATGTTTTACATAGGGTAGGATCTCATCCCATGTGCATGCATGTTTTGAGTTGTACATGCGCAAAATGTGTACAATCATCCTGTCAACGACCTCTGTCTGGCCATCAATCTGGGGATGGAAAGTAGTGGACTTTGTGAGCTTGGTGTCTAGCATTGACCATAGGCTAGACCAAAATGTACTAAGGAACCTTCTGTCCCGGTTTGAGATTATAGACTGTGGGATACCAAAGTGTACCCACACTTGTTCAAAGAAGAGTTTAGCAGTGGCTTCTGCTGTGATATTCTTCTTGCAGGTCGCCATTATGGCCATCTTTGAGAATCTGTCAACGACCACAAACACACAGTCGTTGCCGTGCTTAGTAGAAGGAAGGCCTGACATGTAATCCATGGATATGGATTCCCAAGGTCGACTAGGGGTAGGCAACGGAGTATAGAGGCCTTGCTTCTTGATGGATGGTTTGGAAATGGCGCAGGCAGTGCAGGATCGGATGTACTTCCCGACATTCTATCGAAGGTTCAGCCAATAGAAATACTTCTGCAGTACCGCCACTATTTTCTCAACCCCAAAATGCCCAACGATCCAACTGTAGTGCGCTTCCCAAATAATCTTGGAATGCTCGCTTGAAGGAACACAAAGGTGTCCCATGTGACACAGTAGTACATCCTGGAGGTGAAATTTTGGAACTTGGTTTCCCTCCAAGAGCGTCTGGTATGTGTGGATGAGTTATGGATCACTCTTGTAGAGAAGCAGCCAATCAGAAGTCTCATGCCTACAAGAGTTGAGCACAGTCGTTGTCGCCATGATTGGTGGTCGGCTGAGGCAGTCTGCAACATTATTAGTGCTTCCCTTCTTGTACTTGATGTTCAAATGAAACTGTTGTAGATATGTGGACCACTTCTGATGGCGATCATTCTGTAACTTCCCTTGTGTCTGCATGAACTGCAGGGGTCGGTGGTCTGTGTGGATGATCGTTTCCTTCCCCAAAATGTAATGCTTCCATTGTTGGCAAGCCTGTACAATGGAATACATCTCTTTGTCTTAAGTGGGATATTTGCGGACTGTGTCCGACAGTGTCTCACTATGATAGGCCACTGGATGCCCTTGTTGAGTAAGGACTACCCCAATAGCATAGTCAGAGGCATCTATCTCGATCTCAAATGGTTGTTGCAAGTCTGGTAATGTGAGCACTGGGGCACAATAGAGGCGATGTTTCAATTCTGCAAACACCTTCTGCTGAGTTTCTGACCAAAAGAATTTTGCTTTCACTCCTCCCTTGGTGACTTGACTCAAGGGCCAAGTGATATGAGAGAATCCCAACATGAACTTGTGGTAGAAATTAGCAAGGCCCAAAAAGCTGCGAAGCTCTGTTAGAGTAGTTGGGGTTGGCAAATCCCGAATGACTTAGATATTGGTTGGATCCACATGTACCCCACAGTCATCAATAATGTATCCCAGATACTGAACCTGGGTCATGCCAAAAGTGCACTTGTCCAAATTGGCACACAACTTGTGCTGCCGCAATGTTTGGAGGATCTGTCGGATGTGGTGGGGGTGCTCTTCCCAAGTCGGGCTAAAGATCAGGATGTCATCCAAGTACACTACCACAAATGAGTTGGTTAATGGCTGCAAGATGTCATCCATTAGTCTCATAAAGGTTGCAGGAGCATTCGTCAGCTCGAAAGGCATGACCAACCATTCGAGAAGGCCCTCCTTGGCTTTGAAGGCAGTCTTCCACACATCGGTCGGCTCAATCGGTACCTGGTGATACCCGGAATTTAAGTCGATCTTGCTAAAATATTTTTCCCCCTTAAGCTGGTCGAGGAGGTCATCAATCCGTGCGATCGGGTACCTATTTCGGACAGTGATCTTGTTCTGCGCCCGATAGTCAATACAGAGTCTCCAAGTCCCATCCTTTTTATGTACCAACACAATCGGGCTCCCACAGGGCGATGAACTTGACCGGATGTGACCCTTTTGCAGCAGCTCCTGAATTTTCCTCTTGATTTCATCATTCTCTAGAACAGAGCGGCGATAGATCGGTCCATTGGGCAGTGGCGCACCTGGGATCAGATCGATGGGGTGCTTGACCTGACAGTGGAGAAGCACCCTGGTGGGTGAGGTGAACATGTCCCGGTACTCCTCAACGACCTTGTCCATTTGTTGTTGTCATGCGGAGGGGCCCTGTCTGGAGGTTGTGGCCACGATCTTCTTCTTGCCCCGAGGGCAGATCATCAAGAAAACAAACTTCCCGGTTTTGGAAATAAGCTTACTGCATTGTTTTGCAGTAACCAAAGAGATAGCGGTAGGGGGTGGTACCTCTGGTATCCTGTACAAATTATTTCCCAACGTAATAATAATAGCACGAGGCCGGGACTCATACATAGCATGTTGCTTCCATAAGTATGGTTGACCTAATAATACATCACAAACATCAAGAGGAGCAATATCACATAATACCTCATCAGTGAAGGGCTTGATGCTGTAGGGAAGGTGACACTGCTAGCTCACGCGAAGATCTTGTCCTTGGTGAAGCCACCCGATGGTGTACGGCTGCGGGTGTGCTGTGGTCGGCAAACCCAACCGCTTCACAAACTCTGCTGAAATCAAGTTCTTTTGGCTCCCACTGTCGACGATGAACTGTAGCGGGGAACCCTTTACCCACATCTGGGAGTGGAAAAGATGCTCCTCCTCCTCTGAATCTTCTGGTTCTTCCTTTTGGATCTTCATGGTGGCAACGATGGCGTTGGGCTCTGCATTGATAATCTTCTTCCATCTGTCATTCCCCTTCTCGGGTTCAGATTTAGTGTCAGAGTATGCATCTGATTCAGAAGCCTTTATCTCAGCCACCAGTGACTGCTTAGCCTGACACTTACTTGTGTTGTGAGTGGGGCTCTTATGGAACTCGTACTACTTTCCCGCTTTTTTCTTCGCTTTGTAGTGTTGTTGTTTGCTTGTGGCTGTGGCAAGTTTTCTTGATCACCATGCCTTGGCTGTGTCCTTGGTTCTGTAGTTTAGGGGTACCTTTCCCTTGCTTTTGATTCGCAGATCCAAAGTCTCGCTTTTTCTGTTTGAATTTTTGCTCAATTTTGGCAGCATACCGATATGCCGTACCAAGCGAGGAGATGTCGAGGAACTCCATTTCCTCTTGAATGTATCTATGCAGACAACTGTAGTACTTCAGCACCAAATGTTTCTCTGAATCTTTGATATCCAACTTGGTGCAGAGGGTATGGAACAGATTCGTTAGCTCATGCACATCTTGATCTCTTTGCTGCCACAAGGTAGTCCATTGGATATACTTGTCCTCATAGCTCCCCGCCGGATAATATTGTCCCTTTATGGCATCTCTAAAATAATTCCAAGTGGGTACGGTTGAGAACAGAGAGGGTTCCTCCTCATCCTTTCTCTCACATTAGGTTTCCCACCAGTCCTTGACATGGGGGGCGGCTTTGAGTAGAGAAAAAGTAATCTTTTCCCAGTTAGAAAAGTCATGAACCGAGAAATATCCTTCTAATAGATTCAACCATTTATCTATGCCGTCTGCATCTATTCAACCATCAAATATGGGAATGTTGAAGTTTACTTGTACCTTAAAAGAGGTTGCACCTCCAGAGTGGCTACTAGATGCAGATGCGCCGCCAGTGGGAAGTCGTTGAAGGATCTGGGCGAAGTTATCCATCATCGCGTTCCTTTGTTTTTCAAGGGCCTCCTCGAGCAACATTTTGATAGGATCTTCTGTACCCTCATCTTTATTTTCATCCCCCATGGGTGGCCATTGGGATTTGCGAGGCTGATCTTGCAAAGGTTCAACCAAATTGAGCCCTAACTCTTTATACCTTGCCCTTGTTGGGGACATGCAAAGAAGGATCGAGAAAGAGCAGATTGCTCTGATACTATTGATCTGGATTTATGCAAGAATGCAAAAAAATACACAAACAACCATAGAAACAAATATGCAGCGAAAATAAAACTTCATTTCATTAATCAATAACTGAAACTTGTTTACATACAGAATGGAAATAAACTAGCTAGAGTGCTGGTAGTTTATCTCTGAGAAGAGATGTGGCGGCTACATGCCTCTAAACTCCGTGTTACAATCAGGCTCGAAGGCCTATATATTATTGGGAAACAATGGAAACCCTACACATCCAAAAACCTAACCCTAAGAGGTGAAACGCCTTAATGTGGGCCCCATTGGGTAACTTGGTACATCAATTTCCCGGGGTCGTAACTTTAGCATACTACCTTCGTTTGACGCGCATGATACATCATTAGAAAGATTTGTTTAAGGAATATATTCAAAAATAGAAAATATCCAATGCAGAATGAACTCATATTTGCTCGACCATTCGATGCCAAAAAAACGTCGTTCAAGGCCTCAAAACGGCTCCGGAAGTTTAGGACCCGAAAACTGCCAAAAATAGTAAATTGTGCTACAATTAAGGAAATTGGAAAACTGAAAGAAAGAGTGGTGGGGGTCCAATAGGAATAGGTGGGTGGCCACCAATATCCTCCTGGATCATATTCACACCAAGTTTTAGAAGGAATGGGACCCTCATCCAACTCCCGTCAGGCTCACAAATATATTGTTGAAAAAACGGAGTGTTAACACCTGTGTTGTTATTTGTTCAGCATTGGTTATAGTGAGTATTCCCTTTCCATATCCAAAGTGTCATGATTTTAAGTAGGAAGTCATCCTTTGCCTTAGCCTTGTCAATTTCATCCTTCACCCTTCACTAGCAAATTGGCTACAACTATGAAGTGAGTATAGTCTTGAAAGTCTAGTCTGAGTAATAATAAATAAAGCCTTATATATGTATTGGTTGATGTACCGCGAATGAAATGAATTCTACTTGTGATTGTTGCTTGAATGAGTTGTAGAGCATGTCTTAGCCTTTTAACACTTGCAGCAGATGGATGATAGTCTGAGTTACTATTGGTGTCTGATTATTTATAGATGGTTATATTGTTTATTGGATATGATTGATGATCAGATAGAGACCTGTGAGGGGTATGAGTATACACCTTAGATGGATTTGGACTCTCTGAGTCTAATGAGACAGTTTATTTCCAGTTCCAAGCACTTACAGATATGATCAGGCTCATTCTGCCTCTTTGATGCAGTTTTTCTTCACAGGTTGATATGTCTGAGCAGGGAAATGTTTCAGTTGGATCTCCTAGGGTGTTGTATGGGCATAGGGGGTGCAACCACTTGTTTGTACCATAGTACCCCCATCCCATAGAGCATGGTGGGCTCATTTTGACAACGCAGGCACCCTAGGAGGTTGTTTTGGCAGGTTCATGTTTCCCGAGGCAGATTAAAAAATCATTAAATGGCTATTGAAGAAATCGATTTGGGTTACTGAGGCAAGGAAATGACATGGGATGAGTCATAATGATAAGAGTGATGTCCTCCACACCTTCTCCAGTGGTTGCAGCACCTGATTGGGTCCACACCTATTTTTGGACATTTTTATATTATTTTCTAAAGCTGTTGGGAGGCTCACGATTTCCTTAAGGAGGCACAAAGTCAAAGAATTAAAACATTATATTATTTTATTGTGCATGGGGACACCCAGAGGGAGTTAGTCAACACTCCATGGACCCACCATGTGCTTCATTTATTTCTTGTTGAGTGGGGTACCCTCTTTATGGGTGATTTAGTCCACTTTGGTACTTTATGGTTATATTGATCCATGTATTGTATGTTGAGCTTATCTCAACCATTGATTAGAATATTTTATCTTTTAATCTTAGCCACTCGTTTTGAAAGTGGTTAGGATTTGGTTATGATTGTGGTTCTCTCATTTCTATTTAAAGGAGAGAGCTTCTCATTTGTAAGGGGTCTTTAGCTCTTGGATCTGAATAATAGAAAGATTTTTCCGTGGAAATTTTCTGGATCTGCTTTGCATTTGATGTTCTCAAATGGTGATTGGTTAGTCTTCTGTTTCCTAACATTGTGGAAATTCATGTGAGATCTATATTTTTTCCGCTATCATTGTCTTGTTTACAGGAGGGCGTTTTGGCTGGAGCGTTTTTGCAGGGGGACCTCAACTTGTTCGATTATCTTCGTATTGGATCAGGGGGTTTTAATTAGTTTCATTGTGATCTATGATTACTTCTTTTTACTTTCCTATAGCATTTAGTTTCTTTATCTTGTCTTAGAAAATTTGATATTGTTGACGTTTGCTCATGCAAGGTAGGGGGCGCAATGGTGGCTTAGGGCTTACATCTGTCATATAAATCACTTAGATCTTCCAGAATTGATCGGGATAGCAAGGATCATAACTGTTAAGACTTATACAAGCATTTCCAGGTACGATCCAATAGGTAATTCTCTTCTCTTTAACATATCTGAATCCATTGTACCTGTTTTCCTTCCATTTTTCTGAAAATCCTTAAATTACTAAAAGACCCTTAAAAAATACTAAATCTAGGAGTACGATCCAATAGGTAATTCTCTTCTCTTTAACATATCTGAATCCATTGTACATGTTTTCCTTCCATTTTTCTGAAAATCCTTAAATTACTAAAAGACCCTTAAAAAATACTAAATCTAGGAGCCTTCTGATCTTTGGCCAAACCACTGCTGGGTTTCATAGATAGGGCCTCCCCTTCACTGAATCTACTACAACGCTGGTCAATTTCCTGCTGGTTTGACCTAGATCTGAATTTTGTTCTGAAAACTTCATAGCGCCCCCACTAAAAATTTGACCTGCTGGGGTTTTGACTTTTTCTGATTTTTGACTTCATAGACTGATAGATTGGGTCCCACGTAGTCCAAATCACCCCCAACACTGTCCAGGTTCATGACAATGTGACCTAGATCTAAGTTTTGGACTGAAAACATCCCTAGTGCCATCACTGAAAACTGGACCTTTCTAGAGTTTATTGTTTCCAAAATCTGACAAGCTAGGAAGATAGCTCAGGTCCTGAGCACTCCAGATCACCCCTAATGCTGAGGTAGATTCAACCTCCTTACTCTATATCTAAAGAAATCAGTTTGTCACCCTCTCATCCTCAATCATCAACTTTGACTTTTTCAAGATTTGAGTTTTTCCAAATTTCTCTGAACCAAGTGTGTAGATCAACCCCTCTTGGTCCCATTTCACCTTCAACACTAAGCTGATTCTCTGCTGGTGGCCTCAGATCTACAGATCTATCTTCTCCAACCCTAGCGCTAGCCTTCCTTGACTAAATTTCTGCCCAAATTGAGCCATCTTGACCAAAACTCTTATCTGGGTCCATAGATCAGGGTCTACCCTAGGTGGGTTTACCTCAACGCTAGGTGTATACTGACTCCATTGCCTAATGCATGAAAGGCACTGATCTCCCATCCTTAGCGCTAGCACTGAATTGATCTCTTCCCCTTGAAATTAGTTATTCCTTGATGACTCAGACAATCAAACATGTTCACCTTCTTCATTGAGTCTGTCTGCCAGGTACTAGATAGTCCTGACTATTTTCCTGCCCATCCTGCCTCGGTTATGTTTCCCAAGGTAGATATCAACTTTTTTAGTTGCTAGTACCAAAACCCTAGATCCAACCATTTCCTCAAAGGTCATCCGATCATTGCTTTGGATCAACCAATACATTGCTGAGGTCCAGATCCATCTACTGAATCCTACTATAGATCTAGAGTTTCTGAACACCTTACACCTTATGTACCTCAAAGTGCTTTTGATTTGTTCTAGTGTCTAGGTCTTATCTCTCCTGTTGGGAGCAAATCTGGGTCTCCCCCGTTGTTGTCTTGGACTCAGATAACATAAAGTGAAGATTGCCTTGATTGACGTGACAACCATCCATTTGGGAGTCTAGACAGTCTTAGTTCCACCTCCTTAATTGCTTGCTCCTCTACCATCCATCCCGGATCCATCTTGCATAGGCAGCTACAAGGTTGGTGATAACATTTTGGCGCCGTTTCCTGGGAGGTAGAGGCCTACCCTAGTTCAACATACCTCACCTTTCCGTACGACATATCTTTTATTGGTGAATTACTTGTGTGGTTCACCTGGCGACTCCACCCTGCAACTCCAATGAGGACCGTGCCCAACATATTAATCTTAAGTTCTTAGAGCATACCATAAATCATAATGAATTCAGATGTACTTCTGAGGCACATGAAGGAATTAACCAAAAACATGATTGAAAATACAAGACAAATAAACGAATGGGATAGATGGAGGTCATACTACAGGTATGAGGATGATCTCGAGCATGACTATGGGTATGAATCTAGTTATCACAATCTTTATGATACCCACCAACTTCCTCACCCATGCAATAAAGATTTCCCAACCATCCCGAGTGGACTTATAAGTCAACATGAACATAAAAGTCAGTCCCAGTCAAATCCTTATAGCTAAGTAACCAGAGCTATTAAAAAACAAGACAGACAGTCTCCTTTTGACTTTTCTGAAATATCAGGGGCACCTCATCCTATGCCAAATGATTACATTAGGAGGATGCCTTGGTTCAATGGAAATAAAGATATATCTATTGAAAGTCATCTGGATATTATGTGGGATTACATGGAATCTAGAGGTGCTAACAATGAAGATGTTTATATGCGAGCCTTAGGAGAATCCTTGCAAGGGGATGTTCAACTATGGTTTGATCATTTAGCACCAGGATCCATCACTGGGTATGACATGTTCATAGATTTGTTAATTGATAGTTCGAGTAGGAACAATGATAAAATTTTAGAGTGTCAGTCTAACAATGATTGTGTCGTTGATAATCAATATATTGACCATGTGCTTTCTCAATTGGACCATTCCTCTTATTATATGTTCCAAATTATGAGCATTCCTACAATCCAAAAGAATGTTTCAGAGTACTTCAAGAATAATGTTTCAAAAACTCATGTTGAAATTCAGAGGGATATCAATCAAATCATACGAGATACTCTGTTATTATTGCTTGAAGCAGTCACAGAGCGAATCCTGGATCTGATATGTGGAAGGGAACCTAACATGCACCATCAAGAAACATCTTTAGTTGAGTCTTCCATTGATGAGGTCATTAAAGAGCCTTTAAAAGAGAAACTCCATAGTCATTGCTTAATTGATGATAATTTGAGTCAGTGTCCAACCTATCCGAATCTAGATTCAAACCTTGATCATATCATTGCAGAAGAAGAAAATGTTGAAATTAATAAAACTTTAGTTGAAGAGCAACCTTGGGATCATATTGTGATTGAAGAGCACGCATGTAAGAGTGATAAGGAAACTGAAACTGAGCTTATTGATGTTTTTCCTTATCTAGAGCTTAAAGAAGAACAATCACATGATGATACGATTATAAGTGAACTTGATCAAAAACATTGCAATGAAGAGCCTTGTCTTGATAGTATCGATGGAATTCTCCATCCAATCCTTAATCAGAATATGTTGGTTCAATGTGTGGGTACTGACCTTGTTTTGAATCTTGAAATCACTCATGGAATTAATTTAAATGCTTTTTCCTCTCATCAAATTCTGAGAACAATTATTCCAAGTATGGGAGAAAATTTTCAATCCACCCTCCCGTCCCAACTCTTCAAGTCTTCTTGTATGGGTTTGTCTTTTAATCAAGTTGTTACTTTCAAAATTTTGAATCAGAAGTTTAAGCATTATCACGTAATTGGCGAAAATGCACTTCATGTCTCTTCTCAGTCATCCATAATGAATAAATGTTTTCAATTTGTAAATCTGTATTATGGATGGCTGGAGAAGGTTTATAAAGATCAATTTCATCTTTTCACCATTTTTAAACAACAAATGGGCTTGATCTCATTCACAGTTTCATTACATTACAACTTGTCCCCATTTGATTCTCTTGGAGTGAATAGAATTGAATTTCCTAGTAGGATAGAGGAGAAAAAAGAGAGTTGTTTTGAGTGGCTAAGTCATGAATCACATTGTCTTCCTCTATCAAGAACAAACTTGCATTCCTTTTATGACCCTATCAGCATCTTGATGGATGAGTTTTTAGAAATTCAATCTCATCCCTGGCATGATTTCATTTCCTTTGATCTATATCCTTCTTTGATTTTCAAGCAACAAGTTATAATGGCTTCAATTTTCATTTACATTACTTACAAGCCATCTTTGATTTGCGGTATCATTAACGGTAAAGAAAGCTCAATACATTTGTTCAACAAGTGGTTGCATTGGATTTATGATTTTACCTAACACTTGTCTAAATTGGTTAGAGTAGGGTAAGTAGGATTTGAATAAGCATTCCCAACAGTAGTGTAGAATCTTGCATTTTTCCTGAAGCTCACCTTTTGAAGCTCTTAGTATAGTTTTGATTTCTGTTATCCTGCACAATAAAAAATCAAACTTTTCTTGAAAGTTATGGTTATAGATTAAATTTATTTTCTGCTTTTCAGTTTCATGTATCTTTATTTTCAGTATTTTATATATTATCCACATATTGTTTTGACGACCGGTCTGTGAGTTTGGTATAGCTATGGACATGCTACAAGTAGTCAGGGACATTCTTAGTAGTGGTTGCAGAGCTGGATGGATTGATCGAGGATGCAAGAACTAGAGTGCGAGGACCAAAGATTCTGAGGTTCTCAAGCACTCTTTTCAGCAGAGCACTTGTGCCAGCTGGAGCCAGATGTTATCACATATATAGTAGCCAGGATACCATATTCTATTTTTCAGACACAATACATTTTTTCAGTCAGATCCCTTACATATGAGATGCTGAGAAGAGTAGTTTTGATGGATCATTATTGTATTAGTGGACTATTATACTCTCCCATGTCAGGACTGAGTCTTAGGACACTCAGATTCGAGGAACGATGTAGCCATTTAGTCATTGTAGATTAATTATTGATGCCCAGTTTTATATCAGTGCTTTCTCATTGGACAGAGGATGCTTCAGATGGATTATATTGCATGATTATGACTCAGCTTTTTATATTGTGTTATGGTTATCATTGCTCTTATAATCATTTTTGTGACATGTATTAACATGTGGTGTCATGATCTAGCGGTCATAATTATATGGACTTGGATGTATCTTGTATTATGTATTGATGTCCCTACTTAGACTTGGAAGTTCTTGATCTATACTCAATAGTTTTACCATCCTTAGGGAGAATAGAGGTAGTCATTCCCAACATTGTTTTGGCTTGCTAGTGTTGGCTTCATCATTCACTATCTCCACCCATCCATTACCTTCCAGTTTTGTTTTCAACCCGACTAACTTCTTGACTTATGGCATGGAGGACCTTTTCCCCCGCTAGAACCTTTGTTGGATAAGTCTCCCTATTTATATTGTGTCTCGGCTCTGAGTTGGTGACAGAACTTGCCTTTGGTGAGTTGGATTGTATGCCTAAATCATTCTGGTTGGTTGTCCCGATGTTTGGCACTGTGCAGAACTCCGCCTGGTCACTTGATTAAGGGGGAGTTTAATTGATTAAATATTTTATCATAAGTTATGAAATGGGTTTATTATATTCCCACAAAAATAGACTTCTGTCTTCATACATACATCAAAGAATATGGCATATTGATTTGTCTACATACATGAAAAACATATAGTCTATATTATTAAACATGCATTAACATTATGTACCATTTATATAATTTATATGCTCGACACACTTAAACATATTAATTCACGATAGATATTCATTCAATCATAGACAAATTAAAAGACACACAGACACATGATTAACGTGGAAAACTGTTGGTTTTTCTCCCTCCTTCAAGGATCCTGACCCAGGTTCAATCCCTTATGCATAGCGCAACAAATCCCAAGATATCAGCCTGACGGAGCATAGCTCAGTCGGTAGCACTTGCAACGTAGATGTAATCTCACCCGAGATATATCTCTTAATGGGTAACTTCCATAACCATGTTTTTGCAGTTGGGTAGGGGATTTTTGGTACCTCAGTCCCTTACTAAGGCGCCCAACAAAGCCTGTGGGTGTATTATTTATGCTTACTATGAACAATTAAACCGTGACCCAACTTCTCTTATGCACTTATTATAATAAAACCTTTGTGCACCATAATCATATTCAACTCATACAATGCGACTGATATACACCTATTCATTCATAGGAAAATCTATACGCATCCATTCAATGCAACATTTATACAGGTAACTCAAACACATTCAAAATTCACACATATACACAAAATATAACATGAAAATCCATCCGAGGAAAAACCACAAAGGTACTCTTCATATGGCATGAGAAATATATGCACCTTTCGTCTACGCACTAAACTGTAGACTTTGTTCTAGATATTCTTCTCTATCTTTACAGACTCTTTCTTCCTCTCATGCTCTCTAATATTCTCTTTGCTGTTGGGGTGCGCACCCTAACGGTCCTTAAGGAAGATATCTTCGCGAGCCAAAGGAGTTTGTAAGCGGAGGTTGACTCAAAATAGTCTTAGGGGTGTCGGGGGTTGAGTCAAAGTCCTCTATTGTAATAAACCCATGGTTTAAGACCAGGGTTTAGGGTTTTGGGTGCCCATGGTTTGAATCCATGGTTTTGTAATAGTGCGATATATAAATAGGCATTTTTGTAAATAAGAAAGGTTAGGCTTTTGATGTAAAGGACATTAAGGCGAAGCTAAGGCTGTTTTGTAAGGAAAGGTTAAGTCCCAGCTGTGTGCGTGGATGACCTCTGCAGCTGTGTGCGCAGAGGGTTTTTGTAAGAGGTTAAGGGAAATCTGCAGCTGTGTGCGCAGAGGCCTGCTGATGTGTGCGCGACTTAAGATACTTGAAGAGATCTGCAGCTGAGTGTGCAGATCAGAACTGTGATTTTGAAGAAAGTTGAAATAAAACACAGTTTTGTGGACGTAACCCCTACACTGGGGGTGAACCACGTTATATATGGTGTTGTGGTTCTTGTGCTATTTCTATTTTGTTTGTCTTTTGTGCATTAATAACTATATAAATCTGATAAGTAAGATCACTGCTAATAAATAGCTTCGCTGTGAATTCCCTGTAGTGGGTTAAGCAAGTCACTGTTTGTTTATTTATCTGCGAAGTTCTATATATATGAATGTCAGAGTTCTGTGGTTATTGATTATAAGTTGTTAAAGGACAAGGTACAGTAATATCCCTCTCTGCTTGCAGAAACCTGATTCTACGGCACCCCATAGCTGTTTCGGGTGAGACTGCAACCTGTTCGCAGGTTGTTGCCGAAAGGGCCAACACTGTGGGTCTTTTGTTGGTGCGAAGCAAAAGGATTAAACCCATGTTTGCCCTACTGCCCAACAAAGTGGTTCCGTTGCCGGTTGAACTTAGGATCTGCTCAAGAGGGGTTTACGTCGTACCTCGAGGGCTATGTTCTGGAGGCCCTCTGTGAAGGAAATCGGTGATTGGCTTGATGAGACTTATCTGAAATTTGCTGAGAAAGACAACACAAATCCACGTCGTAGCGCACGTGGCTTTTTACAGAGGTATGTTTTTTGTGATGCTTATGAAATTTTCTTTGGTAGTATCCACATAGAGTTGCATCAGTGGTTGTCCAGGTTAGCTGAGAAAAGAACGAACTTTCGCGAGGGGCGGTTTTCTGTTTGGACCCCCGCAAGAGTTAATATATTAAAAAGCGTGAACAACGAGATCTCCTGCGCGGTTGATTTCTGGACCACACGGACCCTTGAGGCCTTTGTGACGGAGTTCGCCATCGACACGAGCACTTCCTTTAGTGAAGCCGAGCGACGATTCTTCCAAGGACCAAGGGGTAAGCTTTTGAATTTATTTAGCTTGAGAATTAAAATGCTATTGGCTGAAAAGGGAATATTGCTATTTGAATCAGACTATTAGATCTTGTGTTACTAACATATGTTTGCAAGTGACAACACCCTCGCTGAGCAAAGTGGTTTGCTGCGAAGTGGAAAAAGGTACAAGAGAGATTTTGAGTCCTATTCCTTAGGATAGGATACCACGCCATCCCCTATAAATCCCGAAGAGTCAGACCCGGAAGAAAACCCTTCCCTTGGAAACCCTTCGGTCACCCCGCCGCGCAGCTCCGTTACCCTTGAAACTCCGTCGCAGTCTACCAATCAACCTAGCCCGAGTATTCCCATCGCAGGCCAGTCTACCCCAGTAAACCCCCCCCCCCCCCGTCGACTTCTTGTCCCCCTCCCAACCCTCCCAGATCCACCATGGCCCACCTAGATGATGATATTAAGCTCCCTGTTTTCAAAGGATCTGGGTCGGAGGACCCAGATTAGTTTTTGTTCTTATGTGAAGCAGTGTGGAATGCTAGAAACATTATGGATCTAGCTGACAGAAGCGCGCAGCTAGTCACTTCTTTCAGGGACCGGGCCTTGACTTGGTTCATGAAATTCTCCAGTACTCAGAGCCCTACTTTAGATGAGATTAAGGCCGCTATAATCAAAGAATTCAAGAAGCCCAAATCAGAATCGCAGTGTATCACCGAACTGAAAGAGATTCAGCAGTGGCGCGGCGAATCAGTGTGGGACTTTGACCAGAGATTCAAAGTTCTATTGGATCAAGTCAGTTTCACCATTGGACCTACGCAGCACAAGGAATGGTTTATTGCAGCATTACTGCCACATATCAGAATTCCACTCATGCAACAGAAGGTTGCTGACCAGCAAGAGGCTCTAGAAATCGTAATGAAGCTGGAGACCACCCCTGTCAGAGATGATTCTGGTATTGCTCAAATCCAAGCGCAGTTAGGAGCGATGGCCCTGGAGCTTCGCGATATGAAGACAACTAAAACAAGCCGAGAGGAGTTTTGGTGTACGCAATGTTGAACAGAAGGGCACGACAGGGACCAGTGTCCTTTGGTCAAAACTTACCTGAATACGGGTGCGCCAAACCAATTCAACCCCGGTGTTCTATATTGTGAGATCTGTCGGACCACTGGCCAACATCGCCCTGAAAACTGCCATCTTCTCCAGCGATATGTACAAGTTCCCAAGAACCCCTACTGCAAGTTCTGTAAGTCAGTAGGGCATAATGAAGAGGAGTGTCATAGTTATGACCTCATGCACGAGCGCACTTATGACGCCTACAGAGTACAAAATGAAGGGCAGAATAATGATGGCTACGGTTACCGGGTTGATGCCTCTGGAAGGGGTGCTTTTGGCAGTCGTGGCCGCGGTGGTATGGCCGAATGAGGTAGAGGCCAGATCGTGTGTTACAACTGTAACCAAGCTGGGCATTTGGCTCGGGACTGAAGGAACCCCACTACAACCTGTCGGTATTGCCGCGCAGTAGATCATGTGATTGAGCAGTGCCCCCAGCTGATAGCTAAGATTCAGGAAAACAACAGTGGCCCTACCCAGAATATTCAGTTGATTTTCGTTGAGCAGAGACCTACCGCAGCCATCAATGTTGTCACCCGGAGTGGAGCTACGACGCACCTACAGAATACGTAGAAACAGCTTGCCGAGGCGTGCGTTCATACGGCCTCTGAGAAAGTCCCAGCACTTGATACTGTGAGAAACCAAACACCAGTCAAGGAGGTGCAGTACAATATTGTTGACTCTAGCACAGCAGCAGTACATACGCAACAACCTCAGCAAGACTCGCAGCCGCAAGATGCTTCGACGGATAAAAGAAGTACACTCTCCTCCTTTTTACAGAGTTGTATGAAACTCTTGAGGAATTAGAATGCTTTAAAGGAGTTGCAAAAATTTCTTGCTGTCACAGACCCTCAGAGAAGAGTTGATCAAGAGAAAACTGTTAATCGTGTCCGAAGAACTGGTAGGGAAATGAGATTGAATGTTTAGATAGGGGAGTATGATATGACTGATGTCATTCTGGATCTAGGATCAGAAGTTAATGTTCTCACCAAGCAAACCTGGGAACAAATGGCAAAACCTACCCTGGCCTGGTCCTCTATACAATTGAGGTTAGCTAATCAGCAAAAGATTGTGCCCCTCGGGAGACTCCTTAGTGTTCCAATAGATATTGATGGGGTCAGTACTTTGGCGGATTTTGAAGTTCTTGAGATCATTGATGACATCAATCCTTATCCAGCCCTGTTGGGAATTGAGTGGGCCATGGCAAATGCTGCAATCATCAACCTTAAGAAGAGACAGATGACCTTCGAAGGAAATGGTCTGCGCGTTATCATACCCCTAGATCCGTCCCAAGGAGAGAGATATATAGAACCACTCAGAGACGAAGACCAGGATGTTCTGGAGCATATTTATAATATCACAGGGCAGGAAGAAGATTATATTGAGCCTACTACCGAAGGTATTATGGATTGGTAGTGTGACAGTTCTTGCATGACGGATTCAGATGATGGGTTAGAGAACTGGCAGAACCGACTGTATGAGCTACATGGCCATAGATGCGCCAGAATTACCAAGTCCCTCAGATGGCTTACTTCGCAGCCAAGAACCCTAACTGCTTCTGATGGTTCGACAGACCCACTGGAGTCCATTATGCCATTACCCACACAGATGCTGGCGTCGCAGAAAGTGGAGAATCTGGATTCAGTACTAGGAGTCACCACAGCCAAAAGATGGATTGCCCATAAGAAGTACCTTTCTAGCTGGGAAGCTTGTGCGACAGCCCTCCACCTGAGATTTATGGCTCCGCTCCAGAGGGTGCGCAGCAGGTTCAATAGGCAGATTTGGCTACCGGACCACCTCGAGCATTATTCTGCGGCATGGACACTTGTGCCTCGAACAGCCTGGGTACCTAGGGGTAGTCATACCCAGGCACCTGCGGCAGAAACCCGGTATGAGGAGGTTGGGCCTCGGCGTGCTAATATGTCTCAGGCTAAAGAAGTAACCCAGGCCCGCCCTCGCTGGCCGACAAAACATGCTACAGGTACGAAGCTCACAGTTTGGTCGCGGAACTTATCTCTGTATGCTGAAGGTAATTATCCTGACGGAGGTCCTTATCATGACGCAGCTGTGGTCCTGGTTGCGCCACAGTATAAAAGCCGACCGTTGGAACACTCCCGATTTGACGACGCCGGTACTTTAATTGCCTTAATTGCCTGACCTTCGGGTATCCGCCAAAATTTAGTGCCGTGGGATCAGAATCTATGTCAGATTTGGCGCCTTCAATGCACATTTATGACCAAAATGATTGATGGATTGCATAAGAAGACCCCCAGGCATCGACATTTCACATTATGCAGCTTCACAACTGAACCTATGTCCACTGATCAAGAACTCCATGACTTAGTGAGAGAATTTGAATGGAAAGGTCTACAGAACATTGTTCGCCCCCCACCTGCGCCTGCAGCACGTGAGGAAACCCTACCAGCATCGATTCCTCCAATGCAAACATGGTATGCTAGGAGACAGTTTAAGCCTGAAGTTCGTTCTAAGCGGAACGAAGACCGACACAAGAGATCGGGGCAAACATCGCAGGATTCCAAAATGGATCCACTTGGTTCAGTAGAAATTCCAAGCGGCGGGGAGGAGCCTATTCCACCATGACGGCCACCATATGTCCCGCCTCTTCGACCAGGAGTTAAACCCCCTCGGCAGAGCAAGCAGTTCACAATAGGTACTCCTTCATTACCACCGGGTGTACAACTGGTTAGATCCATGACAGGGAAGATAGACCGGCTTAAGTATTTCGACCATGATACAAGTGACCGTAGCAAGTTTCTGCAGTTCATACCAGAAACATATTTGCAATATGTCAAGTATGATAGGGCGACGTTGGTAGAAGTCAAACGATGGGCTGCCGGCTTGGATCATGCTGGTCTGCTGAAGATGCTTGACGTTCCCCACTTCGGTCGCGGCCCACAGGTGACCATAGTGGTCAAATAGCTGCTGGCGTTAGTTCACAATGGCAACTTATGGATAGGAGACAAGCAAATCCCTATCAATGGCGAGCTCATTCAGAGGATCACTGGTTTACCCAGAGCAGGGCCTAACCTGGCGACCGAATTCCCATCGAAGCATGAGGATACAAAGCTTGCACAGACCATGAAGGAACGTTTCGGCCTGACAAAGGGAAAACGTGGGTATCACACTTCTGCGATTCAGGAAAACCACATCCGCTTTGCAGCAGAGCTCCTAGCTTGCAAAGTCACGCGGAAGTGCAGGCCAACTGAAGTACCTGCCCCGGTTATCAGAATTGCTATGAACTGCGCCAAGGGTTACAGCTACAACTGGGCAGACTACATTGCAAATGAATTCTTGGAAGACGTTCAAAATGCGCAAGAGAAAGGTATGCATCACTATGGGTCTCCCAGGACAAAAAACACCAGCAGATGACAAATTATGTGTTTGCTTTTTATATGATGGATATCCAGTTTCAGATGGCAAAAACCCCGCGGCTCAGTCAGACGTTATTCTCCCACTACCACGGCGCAGTCGCTTTCAGTGCCGACATGCATCATACCTTCATCCAGGCTCGCGCAGATGAACAACATCAATGGTTCAAGTTACCATATGTAGTCACCGAGGGTGATATCCGCGCAGTGGTTCAACACTCGCCGGTTGAATGGTTGAAAGATGCAGGCAAGACACCTCACATCCCCGTCCCTATAGTTACCAATGTGGGTTCCGGGCCTAGCAACACACCACAGCAAGTTCCCCTGGAAGATAGCGAAGAATAGACTGAGTCACAGTAGAATGACAGCAACTAGGGTGATGAGATGGACACCAAATGAAGAGGAAGGACAAGACTCAGTCAAGACTACTCCAGAACCTAACAGGCAGGATAAGCGCAAGTCACCAGAAGTCGAGGAAGTGGACAGACCGCGGCCCCGAAAGAAAGTGAAGGCGTCGAAGGAAAAGAACATCGACGACACTACCGGCTTGACAAGTGAGGAACTTGATGAGGCTTTGTCAAAGTCCACAGAAGTCCTTACCAAAAAATGGTCCGAGTTCGCGGCTGCACATTTGCATGCCATCACTGATGTCGCACATAGCATATCGGAGCTAAAGGATTTAGCAGCACAATTGGTGACCGACACTGTAGCCAGTAGTACCCTGGTAAGTGCGCAGCCCGACCTAAGGCAATGGCCAGCTCGAGAACACAAGGGCCAAATATTTGTTGCTGCCCTTATCACAACTGATGTAGCATCTCGCGCAGTGATGACCATGACGGTAGGAATTGATTACACCAAAATGTCCATGGTAGAACTGTATCTCTGCCAGTCCGCTATCGCAAAGGAAATTCAGGCCCGAGACCATTTTTCCCAAATCCAGTTGGACGACACCAGGAAGCAGAAGGATGACCTCGCAATGCAACTGGAGGCAGCAGAGCAGCGAAAGAGGGACGCATAACGTAAGCGGATTACACTGGTTCAAGTGTTGGATGAAGCATGTCGAAGTCTCCCTGACTTCGACGTGCAGCTGGTGGAAGAACCAAAGCAAAGAATGGCTAGGTTGAAATACTATGTGCAGCAGTCCCGCAGTGAAATTGACAAGCTCAAAGTAGAGCATGAGACCCAGATCGCGGAGCTTCAACTCCGCATCCGCCCATAAATTCCACCTGGGGTCAAAGAACAACGCCGTGCAGACATTCAAGCATCCGCAGCAAAACTTTCAGATATTGTGGGCAGCGCATCAAAGCTGTTAGAAGACAGTGTGGAGACCTGGACTACCCTGCAGGAACATCCAAAAATTGGGCAACTGCAAGAAACCATTCGACAGAAACAGGCAGAATTGGATGCAGTAAAAGCAGCAATTAAGATTCTACCACCCATGGAGAAAATGGTCAAGGTAAATCGTAGCAACGAACTCCAGTAGGAAATTGAATTATGCAGAACAAATGCAGCAGACGTAGAGAATGCCATGCATCCACTTATTAGTGAAGCTCTTGAACTAAGCACTGCCGCGGACGCCCAACTTAAGGTCTTGAAGGAATATGCCGCATTTGCACAGCAAAGGGCTGCCGAAACATCAGCTGAGGTACTGCAGGAGTTGGTGGAAAAGGAACAGGCCACTGATAGTATCATCCGTGACCTCAAAAAGCAGTTTACTACCCTCACTGATAAAGTTCGTCTGCCAGAAGAACCGCAAAGTGTCCCGGGACGGGCCACTGGTGAGTCTTAGGGGCCTGTTGGGGCGTGCACCCTAACGGTCCTTAAGGAAGATATCTTCGCGAGCCAAAGGAGTTTGTAAGCAGAGGTTGACTCAAAATAGTCTTAGGGGTGTCGGGGGTTGAGTCAAAGTCCTCTATTGTAATAAACCCATGGTTTAAGACCAGGGTTTAGGGTTTTGGGTGCCCATGGTTTGAATCCATGGTTTTGTAATAGTGCGATATATAAATAGGCATTTTTGTAAATAAGAAAGGTTAGGCTTTTGATGTAAAGGAAATTAAGGTGAAGCTAAGGCTGTTTTGTAAGGAAAGGTTAAGTCCCAGCTGTGTGCATGGACGACCTCTGCAGCTGTGTGTGCATAGGGTTTTTGTAAGAGGTTAAGGGAAATCTGTAGCTGTGTACGTAGAGGCCTGCTGCTGTGTGCACGACTTAAGAGACTTGAAGAGATCTACAGCTGAGTGTGCAGATCAGAACTGTGATTTTGAAGAAAGTTGAAATAAAACACAGTTCTGTGGACGTAACCCCTACACTGGGGGTGAACCACGTTATATCTAGTGTTGTGGTTCTTGTGCTGTTTCTATTTTGTTTGTCTTTTGTGCATTAATAACTGTATAAATATTATAAGTAAGATCACTGCTAATAAATAGCTTCGCTGTGAATTCCCTGTGGTGGGTTAAGCAAGTCACTGTTTGTTTATTTATCTGCGAAGTTCTATATATATGAATGTCGGATTCTGTGGTTATTGATTATAAGTTGTTAAAGGAAAAGGTACAGTAATATCCCTCTCTGCTTGCAGAAACCTGATTCTGCGGCACCCCATAGCTGTTTCGGGTGAGACTGCAACCTGTTCGCAGGTTGTTGCCGAAAGGGCCAACACTGTGGGTCTTTTGTTGGTGCGAAGCAAAAGGATTAAACCCGGGTCTGCCCTACTGCCCAACATTTGCTCTCTCTACTCAACTCTACTAATGATTCGCACATGTCCTGAATCGACTCAACCTATCCTACAAATATGTGCACTCAACTGCATATTCTTCAAATCATATGCACTCAACAACAGTAGCAAACAACAAAATACATAGTACAGACTTAACATCAGAGAAGCTAACCCGCATACAACTTGGGTTTCTTCTTTTATTGACTCTTTTACATACTCGTTACATACTCTTTTTCTGTTGCTTTCTCAATTGACTTCATATACCTAGCCAATAGGATGTCTTTCCTATTCTAGTAACACCTAATGGTAGGAATTGACAACCTGACTTACAAATATACCTTCATACCTGTGGTTTCCACCGGATCTAGTCAAACACGTACCCATGATCTTTATGGCCTGTCACTTTCTATTCATTACACCTTATTGTCATTTTCCATCTGTTATGCCACTTGCATGCCTTTTCACACCTTCTGATATTGCTATTCCGTCACATATTCCCCGACCGCACTCCTTCTTCTTCCTTCTCGTCATTGCTTCTGTCACAACTCCTTT
This sequence comes from Pseudotsuga menziesii, assembly GCA_001517045.1. Taxonomy (NCBI): domain Eukaryota; kingdom Viridiplantae; phylum Streptophyta; class Pinopsida; order Pinales; family Pinaceae; genus Pseudotsuga; species Pseudotsuga menziesii. Next base: position 44,617 of record LPNX010599636.1, on the reverse strand, counting down.
CTCTTCTTCTTTCCCATCGCTGCTTCTGTTGCATCTCCTTTCTCTTCTTCTTTCCTGTCGTTGATTCTGTCACAACTCATTTCTCTTCTTCTTTAGCTCTTCTCCATACTTAGGCAAAATTCTAAGTGAATTCTTCTTTCCTTTCCCTAGGCCCAACAAAACCCATCTAGGAAAAAACACAAAGGTGCTCTTCATCTAGCATGAGTAATATTTGAATGTCGTTGATCTGTGACAAAGCCTGCAGACTCTCATTTAGATCTTCTTTACAATAAATTATTTCTTTATTCATCTCATGCTCTCTAGTTTTGGTCTCTCTCTTTTTCTCTCTTCTTTATCTATTATATTCTATTATGCTTCATTCTCTACTCTCCATCATCAATGTTTTCTGCACACAGCTTGGATTGAATTTAAGGCTTTTACAATTCTTGTTTTACCCATCAACTAATTCTCAATTGTTAGTCGATGGGTTGTCTTACTAATTTAACACATCCCGTTACATCTAAAAATAGGCACTATCAGCCCAATTTACAATCATGCGTTATTCCCAAAAGTAGATTATAGTCTAACTAACTCTTTACCAAAAATAGTTCTAACTCCTCATTTTGACCTGATTTTATCCTCTTTTGTCGCAGCTTCTTTCGTCGTGGTATTTTCTTTTGCGACCGAAATATTCATCTTTTCAACTATAATTTTGTTTATCTTTTCCTAGGGCCAACACAAATAGCAACTGAGATTGTATTGGATCTGAGTATGGAAGAAAGTGTGTGAATTCATATGCTCTGGAGGCATGGTTTACGACAACTTTCACTATCATCTTCCCAGTTAAGATATATGAGATATCCACTGAGTCAGGACCAAATACAACTTGCTTTGGTGAGCCTATATGTGTCATCTGGTATACAGACAACAATTTTGATGTCAAGGAGGGCACATAGAGAACATTTTTTAACACTCCATGCTCTAATTTGATTGAAACCTTCCCTTCAACTTGTATTTGGGTGTCATATCCCATGTGAATACTTGGACCATTATAAGTTGTAATGAATAGAATGATTATTTGTATGCAACCATGTTATTGGAGGATCCTCAATCAATGAGGAAAGCATGAGATTTTGAAAATCTAGCCTTCGGTGCATGGAATCTCTCATGATCTTCAGTTTTGTGTCGAGATTCAACATTTCTTGTGCCTTTAGGGAAGGAAATATTGTGTTATTCAAGGAGTCTTGAAATTTGATATATGGTCTTCTTCATACAACCTTTATTTGTATGGTTTCCTTTCTAATAGTAGGAGTAGTTTCCCATTCTGATGTTTTTCCTTCTTGGATCCCGAGGCTTCATTGTTGGATCAAACTCTTCTTTAGGTTCAAATTTAGTGTTCCTCTTCTCCTTTCCTTCTTCTTCCTCATTGCTTGTGCATTGTTTATCTCACCGGCCAATAGAGCTTTATTTGGGGAGGCTATATGAGGGCTCCCATCTGTATTAGAGATTCTGTAAAGGAATCAAGGGATGGCATTCATCAATGAGGATTTTTAAGTCTCTTGGAGTGAAAGGTAGATACAAACACTGAGAATTCTGGGCCAAGTTTGCTCATAATGGATAGCACCAATTGCTCATCCTTCTTCTCAATATTGCACTACTTGTATTGCATGACAAGAGATTTGAATTTTGAGAAAAAGTGTGGTATAGTATCAAAGTTGTTGGGATGTATTGCTATTAGATCATTTTCCAGAATATGGCCCCTGAGCTCATATTTCTTTCCAAAAAAGGGTTCGATTTTATCCCATACTTCTTTTGTATTTCTCAGTCGATCAAGATGGAACTGTAACTCTCTGAATATGTGTATGTACATGAAGCCAAATGTTTCATCCAACATATTCAGATGCGTTGAATTCTGAAGAGGTTGTTGGGGTTCTACCTCTTTGTCCATGGTGACCATGTATAGACCCTTGTTGCACAAGACTATCTACATATCATACCTCCAATCAAGATAGTTGAAGGGTGTGAGGATTCTAGGTGTCAAAGTTGCTGAATTATCCATCTTACAACTTCAAGAACAACTAATTATTCAGAAAATGTTTGAATGTACCTTCAAAAACACTGCAAAACACTTAAATTCACAATCAAACCAATTCATATGGTAGGATGAATTAAAGTGAACTAACTGATGGGAATCAAAGCATAACTGAACACCTACTAGGGTCAGCTGAACACTGAGCAATAGTGATAGTGTCAAAATTGAAAATACTTAGATCTAGATTATGCCTCCATAGGAAAGTGAGCCCTCCTAGGGAGAGCTCATTTGACCTCCTTTTCATGTCGATCTGTGGAGGGAAATGCTCAGAATAAGAATCCTTAGTTTTCAACTTCCGTCAAATTTCCTCACAATGACTTCTTTCAAGATGGATCTAATACCATGTTGGAATTTGCACTTGAATAGTAGTTAGATTATATCTTTAAAAAAATATACAATATCACAATAATAAGCAATACAATCACTGAAATAAAGACAAGCACAACATAAAAGAGACACAAAAGTTTCCCCTATGGGAAAGCCTTTGTAATGTCCCCATTCAAATAACTACATAGTAGGACAATTCCATCAATCCTACTAGTTCCCTAGGTTGGATGGATACATTTGGAATTTTAATAAGGGAGCTAATAAATGATGTTCATACTAGAATGGAATAAATATTTAATAATGGAGATTATTAAATAAATACAAGAGAAAATTGAAGTGGCAATGGAGCATGAAGACACATGGAGACTAGGGGGGTCACATAAGCTATAATTTTTGTGCCACATGGCATCCTCCTCTTGCAATTTCGAATCCATGGGAAGCCTCAATGTTCTTGTATGAGTTAGAAGGCTAATACAATTTTCCATATGCATCATAGGTCAAATTTGGAAGGAAATGTAACTTACATGGGAGAGGAAGAGTTGTTTTGGAGCTAGTGAGACACTTGGACTAGATTCCCTAGCTCTATGACAACAATGATGAAGATGCTATGACACCTATGACACAAATCAGATCTGAAGGCTGACATCTAACATATATGACATGTCAGGTCTAAATAGAGTATCCAAGAGGGTGCTCATGTGAGTTGGGGAAGCTCAATGGGATCCTACTTGAATTGGGGGAAGATGGAAGGCGAGGAAAGGGAGGACACATGGAAAATCATGAGCACACACCCTAATTCGAATTGGACTGAGTTTTTGGATGGATTGGTAACCTTAGAAGGATAAGTATGTTTATAAAATACAATAATAAACCAATATAATGGCTTTTTATCATTTGATAAATTTGCATTTGTGAATTGAGAGAGCTACTGGATGACTAGTTCTTGCCTTAGCCAATTTTGAGGGTGAAAGATTCCCATCCAAGTTGGTGTTTGGAGAAGAAACTTAGGTATTTTATGGATATTTAATGTATTTTTATTTTCATGTGTAAGCTATAGGGCATCTCGTGTTTCCTTCCATTGCAACACTTTCTTTCAACCATTTCTAGTTTGTATTGCATATTCTTGCTCATTGAGGGATTGCGCTTTGGGTGACCTATTGTGCTATTTGGGAGAGATTCTCCTGGTCTATTTATGATTGTGATAAGTTAAATGTGATATTTTATTTATTATCATAAAGTATCAGGTCTAAATACCCAAGATTTGTATGTCAAAATGTCTATTAATGAGCAAACGATGACCATTTCCCCACTATATTGATGTATGCCATGGTAATGCTGATTATTTAGAATGGAATAATGTCTGTCTGATATATTTATAATGAATGGAATTTAATTTATGTGTATTACAAGTTTCATGTTCATCACTTAAGCATTTGAAGCCATTTTACTCAGTTTAATTGCATTTGGAGAAGATTTGGTGTCTTTTCTCCAAGGGTCGAATAAGTGATTTTGTAGTTGTTTGGGAGAGGGTCATAAAAGAATGTATAAAATGAATAATGATGCATATGAGATGTTAAAAATTTACATTAAACATCCTCTTCCTCTGTTCATAAATTCGAGTGGGTTTGGTAGCATTTGAGAATCCATTTCTTGCATTTACCCAGTGGGAATTGGAACCCCAATTTGCTCGTAAAGACTCCAACTTTGACCAGAATGTTAAACAAGTTTGTAGAAGTAATTGGAGGGCTATAAATCATCTCTGAACATAATATTCAAGTATTAATATTATTCATACACCTTCTGAGAATATTTTAGAGCATTTGGGCCAATTTGGAGACCTAGACATCAAAACTAGTCAAAGGTCGAAATAGGGAAAAAAGTGAAAAATTGGTCATTTAATAAAAATTATTAAAAAGGGAAATTACAAGTGGTATCAGAACATGGTCTTGGAACCTGATGATCTTAACTAGGAGTCAAAGTAATAAGCCACCACCCTTATAACCTAAATTTGAAGGTGTTTTTGTTGAAGAAGAAGAAGTAGAAGAAGAAGAGGTACATTCTGCTGAAACTATGACTAATGAGGGGTATGGAATCTAGAATGATAAGAATAAGGATGAATATATTAAAATCATGAAACCTCTATTTGATGATATAACAAAGAACATGAACTATCAGCTTATGAAAGGATTCTAATTGTTGATTAGCCAATTTGGAAGCAAAGGAGTATAGGAGATAGCAGTCGTTCACAATCAGAAGAAAAAAAGACAATGAGTGAGCATATTTTCTCAAGAATAGGACCCCATAATAGACCCCATGAATTTCAGAGCACACCAAGGCCTACTACACCTAAATTTATTATACCCAAATAAGAGCCTAACATTCAACTTGAACTTGCTACAATGGCAAAAGAATGGGATAAATTGGATGAATACTGTAAGAAAAGTGTACCATTTGATCAGTACTTTCTTGCTGCAAACAAACTCAAAAAGAAGGAAGATAATAGGTCTCTATACAAAAACAAAGAATTAAATTGTGCCATTGGTAAAGTTCCACTCCCTACTTTTTATGGTTCCTCTCAAAGTTTTGCTAACACTTGGGGTGCAAAAATTAGATGCATATTTTCAGTTTAATCCAATGGTGGAAAAAGATGCCTTAAAAATGGCCATCTTGCACTTGGAAGGAGATGCCAATGAATGGTGGTTCCATGGCCTGAAAAATTTGGTTCATGACCAGGTTAAAACATATGGAGAATTTATTGACAGGGTACTAGAGAGATTTCAGCAACAATATCCAGAATTGTCTTTTAAAGAACTAGCACAATTGAAGCAAGTCGAGACCCCTACTGATTATATGATGGAATTTCAAAAATTATTAGTCAAGGTGGCTGATGTGTCTATGTGAAGGTTAGTATTTCTTTTCACTGAAGGTTAGGATGAACCCTTAAAATATTTTTTCAAATCCCACATTCCCACTACATTAAAAGATGCAATGAGCTTGACTAGAGATCTCCAAAATGTGCTTCCTAGAATAAGATTTCCTCCCAAGCCTAACTCTGAATTTGAAAAGAAACCTTGGGAAAAAGATGCACCTAATAAGAAGCCTTGGCAAAGAGATTCATCTGAAAATAATGAGAAAGAAGGAATAAACATGGATGAACTTCAAAGGAAAAGTTGTGCTTCACATGCTTTCAACCATGGACACCAGGGCATAAATGTACTATGGGAAAGTCTCAATACATAGAAGTATTTTACGATAATGATGGGTATGAAGGGGGTATGGAGGAAGGAGGACACATTTCAGATCAAGAGGAGGCATATGAGACAACATTTGAAGAAGAAATACGCGAATAAAATTATCCTTCATCGGACAAAGCAAGAATGGCAATACTTTCAGCAGTGCCTCACTATCACACTATTCGATGCAAGGGTGTGGTACTAGGACAAATAACTTAAGTTTTGGTAGATGAAGGAGACACACATACCATCATTGATGCAAATATGGTAGAGAAAAGGAATATACCAATTGAACCATTCGATGGATTCACAGTTGTCATTCCCAGTCACAACACAATGCAATGCAAAACATGGGTTCCAAAGCTGCAAGTCATCGTAGGTAACTATACTTTTGTTGATAGTTTTTATGTGGTTGATGTTGATGATACTGATGTGGTTTTGGGAGTACAATGGCTGTATTATATAGGGGAAAATACAGTAAATTATTGAATTCCTGAGATGAAATTTCAATATTTGAAAGGTGTACAAAGGGTTATAAGAGGGCAGCACACTTACCCAAATCAAGTAGTGACTTGCAATAGTATGAGATCTATATTGAGGCATGGGGAAATAGAATGGGCTGTTGAATGTAATATCACATCTCCCAATCCAAATATAAAGGGTTTTGAACACCCAAAGGAGAGAGAGAAACTATTGCAAAACTATGAAAAGGTTTTTAGAGGTCTTCCACATGGTATACCACCTGATAGGGGGTTGAGCAAAACATTGTTTTGGAGGAAGTTACTTCACCCATTCAACTAACACATTATAGACATCCCAATAAATTCGTAGATGATACTTAGAAGTCCATCCAATAAATTTTAGACTTGGGAATCATTAGACCAAGCTCTAGTACAAAACTTTTGCAAGAAGCACATGATTTCCCACTTGCTAGTCATCTGGGGATCTTCAAAACTTATAGGAAATTGAGGCAAAGATTATTTTGGAAGGGGCTGAAGGAATATGTTTGAATGTAAGGTATGTCAGCAAAACAAATTAGAACTTACATGCCCAGATGGTTTATTGTGACCATTTCCCATTCTGGAGCAAAAATGGGACAGTGTCTCAATGGATTTCATCATTGGTTTGCCCAAATATTTGGGTAAGGATTGCATATATGTGGTAGTGGATAGATTGAAAAAATTTGCTCATTTCTTTATTGTTACATCATATTTTAGTGCTTCACAAGTGGCTGATATTTTTTTCAAGCCAATCTTCAAATTGCATGGGCTCCCCAAGAGCATTGTAAGTGATAGAGATAGTAGATTCATGGGTGCTTTTTGGCAAGAAAGTTTTAGATTGGTGGGCACTTAGTTGACTCCAAGTACAAGCTATCATCCACAAAATAATGCAAAAATAGAGAGGGTGGATCAATGGTTGGAAGGGTACCTAAGAAACTATGTGGGAGAGCATAAAAAAAATGGGAAAAATGGCCACACTTGGGTGCATTTTGCTACAACACCACTTTTCATACGTCAATAGGGATGTCTCCTTTCAAAACATTATATTGTTATGATGCACTTAACTTTTTTCAGATGATATTCAGTGATAGTAGAGCTCCAAAAGCTAAATATTGGGTGGAAGAGAGCCAAGAAATTTTAGATCTTTTGAAAGACAATTTGCAGGTTTCCCGAAATCAACAAAAACTGTTGGAGTCATTATCCAACACACACACCTATTTGGTCAATTTGGCCTAATTACCAACTATCCTAAGTTTATTGACTCAAATTGGCATCAACATCAGCATCAGCACACCAACACACTTCTGACATCAGCATCAACACACCCACACCCTCCTTTAATCAGGGAGGCCAACTAAGCCTTCTCCTTCAATCAAGGAGGCTAACTAGGATTCCTCCTTCAATCAGGGAGCAAATCTGGGTTGATCTGCTTGTCATAAGTGCACCAATTATCTAATTGATTATTGTTTCACCTAATAATAAGTTAAGCTAAGTTGGAAAGGTGCCTCCCTCATCTCATTGTTTATTTTGGGCTGATTTGGGTTAATAAGAGTGAATCAAGGCGCCTCCAACAACTTCTGGTGATTAGTATCAGTTCAATTCACTTCATCAGAGCTGACATGAGTTAGAGATGCACCCCCACCTACTGATTAACATGCATTTGAGTTCTATTAAGTTAGACTCAGTAATTATTGCACTTTGATTCATTTAGGACTCAGTTAGAGTCAATCATGGCTTGATTAGTGGTTAATTGCTGTGTTTAGTGTGGCTAACAGACAGTTAAGCTACACCCATCCATTCAATCTATATGACCTCTAGCTAATTCGAATTGTCTTGCATTCATGCAAGTTGTATGACATTTTATCATCTAATTTTATTCATTATTGATAATATACAATTGCAACCTCCTATTGCAGCATTGTTATGTCATTTTCATGTGTAAAATTGTCTTGAATCTTCTGTAAGATCTTCTTTAGTCTTAATATTGATGTGACTAAATTTCATATTGTACTAGAGCCTCGGGGGGACGAAGCTCCTCTTCAAAAATAAGATTTTTGACAGATCAAGAATGCATTTTGAGCAAAAAGCTCAATAATTCTAGCATTGCACCAGAAGCCGCAGGTTTACCACATAAATTCCCAAGTAAAGTAATTATTGATCAAGATTGCTTGATCAACTAAGTTGGGTGTGATGAAAACCTTAAAAGTGTAGGCCGTTCGACCTTATGGTGCCCTTTTTGTGTTGTTTGCAGGTTTTTACGGGTCCTTCACTGCATTCGCTACATCAACTTCATGGCTTCTTCTCTGAATCCTCTTACTCCCTTCAATTACCGCCAATGGAAGGAGGACATGAATATTCAGTTGCGCTCAATAGGAATCTACATTGTCACAATGAACATAGAAGCAGAGCCAAAAAATGTTGTTGAGAAGGAACAATACTGAAATAAACTGGATGAAACTTATGGTTTCTTATGTCTATCTATTTCCAGAGATCTTCTTTTCCACATCACGGGATTGAAGACTCCGAAGCAGATTTGGGATCAGCTTGCTTCCTTGTTTGATAAGAAAGATGATCTAAGGATATATCAGCTAAAGAATGAGATGATTTCCCTGAATCCAAGCAACTATGAAACTATGAATGATTTCTTCACAAAATTCAAGCACTTGGTTCTCTAGTTAAAGAAGTGCAAGGTTGAGAAGGATGATCATAAGCTCATCCTAGCCATCCTCTCAAAACTTGGTTCAGATTATTCAATCTTTGTTTCCACATTCCATACTAGGAAACTAACAATCCCAAATTGGAAAATTCCTTCCCTCAATGCCTTCATCGAGTCCTTCACAAACAAGCATGACAAGCTTGTGCAGATGGGGATCATCAAATCCTCAAAAGATCAAGCACTATTTTTTTTGGGGCCCAAAGATACGAAGGGTAAAGGAAAGCAAAAGAATCAAAAGGCTGAGTTTGATGCTCCGAATCCAAAAGAGAAGAACCAACAGCAAGAAGAGCCTTCCAGTTCAAAGAAACACAAGAACAAAGGAAACCAAGGCAAAGAGAAAGTCAAGTGTTCCTATTGCGGGAAGGGATTTCACCCTAAACATGCCTGCATGAAGAAAAATATTGATGAGATTACTCTTATTCTTGAGAGGAACAATATCAATCTTTTGGAGAGTGTTCAAAAGAGGGATAATCATGATCGGGATACCCTACAAGAAAGAGGACACACCCTCATGGAAAGCACTTCGAATCCCACAACTCTCCTCATAGACTCTGGAGCTTCAAACCACATGATGAAAAGCAAGGAATCCTTCTCATCTCTGGACATCAACAAAAGCATTCCCATCCACATGGGAGGTGATTCTCAAATCATTTTGAAAGGAAAAGGCATAACAAACCATCATGCTAAGGCCTATGAGTTTTCTGTCATGTTCGCAATTTTGGCCTGAGGAAAATATACCAAGGTCACCTAGGAAGAATTTAGAAAATTATTAATGGTGACAAATAAGGAGAAAATAATTTAATTGGGGAAATTAGCCAGAAATATTAAAGCTCAAAAAATTATAATTATTGGCTAAGGGGAAGCAATAATTACCTAGTGCATGGTTTCTGGTGTTCTATAGTATTTTTATATGGTATGGGAAAAAAGTAGATAATAGAACATGGTTTTAATTGGCCCATGGTATTTATCCATGGCATTGGAGACTTTTCAAGGATAAAAGGAGGTAGAGGCAAATGTAAAAGGCATGCATGATTAATTGGAGATTTGTTCTTGAGACCGTCTAAGGGTTAGCCTAGAGTTTTCGTTTGGGGTTGGCAAACTCCATCCATCCAGTCTGGTCTAGTTTCGGTGGTGTGACTGATCCACCCTAGCTGGACAAAGGGGGAGTATCCATTTAGGGTCTTCATTGGAGCTTCATCATCCGAGTTGGCATCACTTTTCAGGTTCTTGTTGAATGTATCTTGGTAGCTGATATCACAGCCATAGTTATTGTACCGTTTACTCTTGCTAGACATAATAAAGTTGCCAATATTATCTCTGATTCTCTCCATTATGATGTGCTATGGAAATGGAATGTCTCTAAAGTGTTTGACAAAATGTCTATGATATTACACAGTTCTTGCGAAAGTTATAAATCAATGTAAAATTGATTAATGTTGATAATTTCATAGATTTTGTGATCATCCCTGATGCGGGATATTACAGTGGTATCAGAGATGGAGATCTTGCTAGCCTGAGGGAATTCAGTCAGGGTTTCCTTTGGAGCATATGTGGTGATTTTTCATTGGTTTGTCACATATTTTCTGTTTGGGGCAATTTCCTTGCTTGGACCGAGTTCTGCATTGTTGAAGACATTTCCTTGTGGTTTGAATGCCATTGGAGAGAACATTTTTTTTGTTTTGTGGCCACTGTTATCTGCTAGATAGAGTGATTGCATTATTGTAACTGTCATCTTTTGAGTCTATTGAGACAACTGATTTCATGGCTAAATACATCATCACTTCTAGAGGGTCGATTTCCACTTGGAAGGAAGAGGGGTCGAGATTGTTTGAGGGCTGTATCGCATCTTGTGGAGGCCACTCCGGGTGGAGAAGACGTAGATACCTTTTGGGAAATGTCATGGAGGCTAGAACTCACTCAAGGCCTCACTGAAGTTGAGCCATGAACATGCCATGGAGAGTTCTATGAGAAGAGAGCAGGCTGCAGAGTGAGGAAAGACGAAGAAATCGAAGAGGGTTGCGTTTTTCTTTTGGGCTATGGATTAGAGGGAAGACGTATTGGTCCCTACTGAAACTGTGCACGTGATCGTTGTTGGCTAGTTGTGTATGTCATGTACTTCAACCATTAAAAGACGTTTGCACTACTGAAAATCATGAGTTTTGTTTGCCACTGATTCGTGGGGAGGTTCTATGTGCAATGGCAGAGGTCACGCCGATAGCTTGAGGAAGGGTCGTGAGCCCTAGAGGTGGTTGCTAGTGTGCAGAGAAAGGAGAAAGGGAAGCCACGAAGATGATCCATGCAGCAGAAGAAAGTCGTGGCCTTGAGGAGATCTGCAGCAACAAAAAAGAAGAACACGAGCGGAAAAGAGGGAGGCAGCACTGAAGGTAAAGTCACGAAAGGAACCCGTGTAGCTAGGGCATAGGGCCATAAACCTAAAGAGAAACTGAATCATCCTTGAGGAGAAGATCAATACTGCCTTGTGGGCAGAACTATGGAGGCCAGCGAATCATTTGAGAAGAAATTAAACCTTTGAAAAAAAGGATGTATCCATTGTAGAGGTTGTAGCAGCTACCGAAGGATATTTGGCATCATTCGATATTATTTTAGTAGTATGAAGAGTGTGCACATTGAATTTATGGGGAATTACTTCGCTTATGGAGTGACGCCCAGCCTTGACCATCATCACCAAATAGTTTGAGGTTATCTTTCATTGGGAAAAGACCTAGTTCATAACCAAGTTTACATTGTCTCTTAAACTCGTGAGCATAGGAAATAGATTTTCTCTCACTAAAGTGTTGTTCATCTTAAAAAGGACATTCTACAGTTTGTTTTCCATTTGCAAGATAGTGGGCATCTACAGGAAGAATAACATCATTGTTTGCATTCTTTGGGGAAGCACTTGTAATGACTGGTGTCTCCATTTTACTTCTGCAATCAAGCTACAGATTGGAGTGGAAAACTTTCGATTTGAATATTAAAACACTTTAAGCTAAGGCAAATTGCACATTAAAACAGTACTCACACCAAGTGTTTGACGAAAGTCATTAGTTAGAAGTCATTAACAATGTCAAAGAAGTTGGAGGCCACTCAACCTTCAGGAGTTGCAAAAGGGTTATAAGGTGTTAGTCCTATTACTTGCTCACAAATTCAGTACTCCAGATAGTGTGAGAAGCATAAATATGTTGCTGCAAGAAGAAGTCAGGGACATTACAGATACCAGCTGCAAAACCAGTCAAACATGATGTCTATTCATCATTATAAAGAGACAACCCTCTCTATTTAAGCTACAAGATAAAGAGGGTGTCGCTACAGTAGAAAGAAGAGGAGTCTGAATGTTCCTGGGGGTATCATATGTTGGGCATACGTGTTGGGAAGACTCCCCTTCCCTTGTTGGATATTCTATTCATCGTTGACAACTGTAGGAGTTCCCAGGCATTCAGATCAAAGGTCACCTTACAGTGCAATCTTTTCAAGCTTGGTTGTTGTAATAGTCAAGCCCAAATCTCAGTCACATTACATCATATTTGAAACTCAGGGAGTTAAAGCAAATTGGAAAACAAGTAATTTTCATAAGTCTTGCCAGCTGTAAGAGCCATGTCTTATTTAGATTCAGAGTATGAGTAGTATGAGGAGGAGTATTCTTTATATGGCATAGAGGAAAATGACCTTGAGCTGTATGATGGCAATGAACCCTCTCACGGTATCTCTACCCAGTTCACATTCAAAGATGACGATGGTTACTCTTGTGACCACTTGTACAACAATGAATATGTAGATAGAGGGACCACACCACTAAGGAAATATCCTTTGAAAGAAATAGCATGGTGGAGGGAAACATGCAAGACCTTGCCCCAATAGTATCAAGCATATAGTGTTATGATGAAGTCATCCTTAGAAGTTCCTTTCGAATTTTTTGTGAATGCTTTGTTTGGGTATAAGCCCAAGAATGAAGATGTGGAGTTAGTGAAGAAAGGTCTATGCCCTTCTTGCAAGAGACCTTGGAAAGAAAATCATATATGTTTGGAGGAGTGAAATGAGGAGACCACCACCAGTGCTGGGAAGGATAAGATCACAATCCTTACTGATGATGGTTATCAGCATAATGAAGCCATCACTTTTTCTATTGACAATCAACCAGAGGCATCTCTCACTAAGAACATGGATCAAATAGCATCTATTGATGGATGCTATAATGGAGAGGTACCTACTGATGGGTTCCATGGAGAGACATTTACTATTGAATGTCCATTCCTATATGTTGGTGACATAGATATTCCACTTGATGAGATTACTGCAAGTACAAGTTCACATGAGTTTGAAGAAGATGAAGATTTTGCAGTAGAGGAAGAGGTCCTAGAATTGATCTCACCATCACCACATGCGCTTCACGAGGCTGATCCTATGTTGGAGGAAGAGAAGGCCTCTTTTCATGAGCTTTCCCATTTTAAAGGGTCACTCAAGATGAATGACAAGAAGATTCAAGAGGCCCTAGACATTCTCCAAGTTACTAGCACACTTGTGTCCCAATTGGCTCGGAGAGATGATTCCATGGAGGCACAAACTTCCAATGGAGTCATAGAGAAGATCCAGAAGCCAACATCAACAACTAAAGGTAATCTCATGTATTTGCTTTTTGATAGAAGTCATTTGATTGATATTGTTCAAATATTACATGAAGCCTCCATAAGAGATAATGAGGAAATTTGCAAGCTCAAACATGAATTGAATTCCACCCAAGATTGTATGAAGGATGCTCAAGAAGTACTTTAAGAATATAAGGTCCAAAATGAGCAACTTCTTGAAGAGTTGCAAAGTTCATGGTCTCCTACCTATGTTTCTGATTTTTGTATGGATGATAGCATGAAGATTCCTCGTGGTATGGTGTACCATGAAATTCAAATTGATTTGCAGGTGTTTGAAGAGCTGAATGATGAGCAAGTTGAATGCCAAACACTTTTCATGGATGAAGAAGAACACGCGTTGTCTCTTAGTGCAAGTTTCACACATTTGGAAGAGACACATGATCCTACACCCATGGAACCTACCTTGGGGAGAAGTTTCACATTTATTGACTTAGAGGATGAGTTGGTTCATCACACTTCATCCTACACTGCTACTTATTTCAGTCTTCATCCTAGTGAAGTTTGGGTGAAGGGTTTTTTTTGTTGGTGCCACATGAGGAGTATGAGACTCCAACCTTGCATGATGATGCTATTTTATGTGCACCAATCCATTTTGAGCAAAAGTTACATCCATTATTTTGTATCACTTCTACTCATGGATGCATTTCCTTGAGCCACTTGGAGGCTCCTTCTTTGATTGATGGACGTTCTTCATCCATTGCTTGGATAAGAGAACACATGATGAGGCATCTTGTTACATCTTATTCTTTCTTGCATCATTATGAGACATGGGATCCTCACCTATGTTATTGGATTAGATTTGATTGGTATCTTCATGATTGTGTGCTTTTGACACATGGTGATTTTCTTGGTTGGAGGTGCAAGCTTCTTCAATGCTCTTTGATGGATGATCACTTCAACCACATTGGGAGTGGCATATCTTTGTATCATTTCACTATGTTTCAATATGATGTATCTATATTAGTGATTATGATGTATGGGAGAATGCATAGTAGAACTTGGGATCCTGGCACCCCTCCCCATGATGTACTATTTTGTAGCACTCTATGTATTGATGGAATGCGCCAGTTATGGGATCCTGGCATTCCACACTTGGTTGAGATAATTGGGAGGATATTGTACCCCTCCTACTTTGATGTATTGTTTTGGGAGACCTTGTTCATGGTAGAGATGCACAAGCATTTGGACTTGGGCATCCCACATTCTAATTTGTATGTATTCACACTATGTATTGATGGGGTGCGCAAGTGTTGGGACCCTGGCATCCCATACTTGTGGGACTTGTTCTTGATGACATTTCACACTAGGAGAGTGAGAAAGCAGTTGGACCTAAGCATTGTTGATTATGGGAAGCTCATTGGGAACACATTTTGGTTGGTTGGATTAAGGAAGCACACCTCTTCTCTTCTCCATGGGTTCATCTTTGTAGCAGTTCGTTATGGTTTCCTACATGCTTTTGGATGGACTTATGTTTTTTTTTATAGCGTGTCATGATGACTTCCATGTGACTCTTATGCATTGCATAAGAGAATATATATTGCACCTTGTATTTCTGAGGATCATTTGGGATCCTGGTATCATTTGTACTTAGTCTTCTCATTAAGTGCATGGTTGATGGTGGAAGATTGATGATGTGATGGTATTTCCCTAGGGTTTCTTCATTGCTCGAGGACAAGCATATTTGTTAGGGGAGGACTGTCATGTCCCCAATTTTGGCCTGAGGAAAATAGACCAAGGTCACCTAGGAAGAATTTAGAAAATTATTAATGGTGACAAATAAGGAGAAAATAATATAATTGGGGAAATTAGCCAGTAATATTAAAGCTGATCAAAAAATTATAATTATTGGCTAAGGGGAAGCAATAATTACCCAATGCATGGTTTCTGGTGTTCTATAGTATTTTTCTATGGTATGGGCAACAAGTAGATAATAGAACATGGTTTTCATTGGCCCATGTTATTTATCCATGGTATTGGAGACTTTTCAAGGATAAAAGGAGGTAGAGGCAAATGGAAAAGGCATGCATGAGTAATTGGAGATTTGTTCTTGAGACCGTCTAGGGGTTAGACTAGAGTTTTCGTTTGGGGTTGGTAAACTCCATCCATCCAGTCTGGTCTAGTTTTAGTGGTGTGACTGATCCACCCTAGCTGGACAAAGGGGGAGTATCCATTCAGGGTCTTCATTGGAGCTTCATCATTCGAGTTGGCATCACTTTTCAGGTTCTTGTTGAATGTATCTTGGTAGTTGATATCACATCCATAGTTATTGTATTGTTTACTCTTGTTAGACATAATAAAAGTGCGAATATTATCTCTGATTCTCTCCATTATGATGTGCTATGGAAATGGAATGTATCTATGATTTTGTGATCATCCCTGATCTAGGATATTACATTTTCAAAATTTGTGGCGGATATTAATCAGGCTTCTCATGGTGGATGCAATTTCTGGTGGCATCTCTTGAAATCTCCTTCCATTGGATTATGTGCGGTCATTTCCAACTCTGACATTTTCTCCCATAGCATCTTGCGTGCGCTCGTAGGAATCCTGTGCATCATACCTGTCGTAGGTTCTCATGGCTTGAGTTAAAAATCACCTTTCTAACCTGTACTGTGACTTTGCAAAATGTGTTAACACATCATTTGTTAGACACATGAAAATTTCCAAAATATAAAACACAGTTAGCTGCAGTGCTGCACCCCATAGTTCTAGAAACTATTCACATGGCCCTTCTAGGCCCAATACTACAACCATTGGATCTGCTAACTACTCGGCTTGGCCCTCCGAGGCCCAATGCTGTAACCATAAGCTCTGATTTTCCCTCTTTTTGGCCCATCCAGGCCCAATATTGCAACCATATGCTATGATACCACAATGTCATGTCCCCATACCCCATAATGGAAACTTAACATTCCGACGAAGCGAAAGTTCCACTTCCGCCTTTCGCTTTCCTCTTTCTTCATTCCTCACCTCAGAAATCAGAAATTGAAAACTTGTCATTCTGATGAAGCAAAAGTTTCACTTCCTCCTTTCGATTTCTGCTTTTCGTACCTTAGAAATCGAAAATCAGAAACTTATCATTCCAACAAAGTGAAAATTCCACTTCCACCTTCCAGTTTCTGCTTTTCGCTTTCCGCTTTCCTCCTTCTGCACCTCGAAAATCGGAAACTTAACATTCCAATGAAGTGAAAGTTCCACTTCCACCTTCCACTTTCCACTTTTCGTACCTCAAAAATCAGAAATTCAACATTCCTTACTTAACCCCTTTCCGTTCTTCTGAGTTCTGCCTTCCGTTGCGGAACTCAGAAGTCGAAAAACACACTTTCTACCTTAACCTGTTTTGCCCTTCTAACTTCCGCCTTCCACTGCAAAACCTGAAAAATCGAAAAACACCTATTTCCTTTACTTAGCCATTTTTGTGACTCTTTACCAGGATTCTGGGCTCCATGAACTTAGGAAAAATGCCTCATAAAAACATAAGGCATGTACAAAATAAAATTCATAAAACATATAAGGCATAAACAAGCAGTTACAAATACATTCATACTTAAGCAAACCTTTATTTGATCATCAACAAGCATTCAACATGAACATAACAACTCATCACATTCATAAGCATTATGTATAACCAATATAGTCATTCATAAGCAATTACATTGCAAAAACAGAGCAACAGAGATACTTATCTTGTTGATCAAGATGTCCCGCAACTAGCTAGGCGACTGCAATGTTCCACCCAACCATAGGCCAGTGTGTTCATTTAATCTCTCAACACACTACCACCCCCGAGCTGGGCATGATTTCCAAAAGGGAGCAACGAACAACAGACTCACACAACACCATATCAAACATACATAGTCCAACCAACACCAATTTAGGTTTATTAGACTATCCAACCAAGCCACAAATGGGTTTATCAGGCACTCATCCAAGCCATCATTCACAGTGGGTTTATCAGGCCATAGGCTTACAATCCAAACAATGATGGGTTAGTCAGGATTGCTCAACCAAGCCAGCATACAGTTGGGCTTATCAGGCTATCCATAGTCAGTCCAACTTCCAAATTAAAGACCAGTCAAGCCACAGATGGGTTTATTAGACACTCATCCAAGCCATCATTCACATTGGGTTTATCAGACTGTCCAAGGAAACAATCCAAAACAAAACAAGACATCACCAATCCAACTGACATTTGGGTTCATCAGGGTACTAAGGAAATGGAGAGGTAGAATTTACAAGCTAGTGAGCTCAAACAAGGAGCCATGGTAACCACCCAAGATCTGCACCACCCAACACAAGGAAGTATTCCCTTCTCTGCTACATATTCCCTCAGGCCATACCTTCCCTTCCATTTCTCTTCAGGATGTACAGAAAAGGATTTACCATCCCTCTTTATCTATCTGTGGGGTTCCTCTCTTCACTAGGTTTATTAGCCAATTCTGGCCCTCCTCCACTCCTAAGTCTTTAAACCAAAACATGGATGCGCAACACAACAATCCTCAAGGAAACACAACACACAGGCTTCACTCACTTTGTGACAGAAGAGACCATAGAACATCAACAAAAACAACCACACTGGTGAAACCATAGATGAACACAAACACAGTTCTGCAACAAGATGAACACACGACGCGTAGGATAAAAAATGATGGAAACTTCGACCACAACGTGGATGCTTGAATTGGGATGGTAGCATGACAGAATGAAATCCCTTGCACTGAATTCCCATCACGATTATTTTCCACAACAAAACCATCTACGCACCTAGGAGAAAGGACAGACTGGGCACGCACCACATGGTTACTTGCTGCAAAAGAAAGAATGTGGCCTCCCAAGTTGAAAACCTGCATTCTTGCTCAGACAGGAAATCAGACTCCATGCCTTGCTCTGCTCAAGGCATTAACTGCCTCATCCACCTTCTGGAAGGATTTAATGATTGAGGACAGAGGACAAAAAGGTAGTTGGGGTTTTTCATGGGTTTCCCCGCTGACATCTGGTCTCACCCTATTGGCCTAGGGGGTTTAACTAACTCCCCTCCCTATTCCCTTGTGGAATCATGCCCCCATCTCTTTTAAAATTTTGTAGTCCCATAACTAGTTGTGGTATTATATTAATTTGTACATATTACATGATACATCAAAATATATCTATGCTTGACTTAGCACTATCATTCTAGGATCAACCTTGATCATCTACCTCAACAAACATCAATCAATGGCAGGGCCTTGGCCTTGAGCTCCTCTCCATGACTTACATATAGTAATTACATCATGTACAATTAAATACCAAGGGGTCAAAACTGGGGTATTACATGAGATATTTGATATCTCCATTGAGTCAAGACCAAATACAACTTGCTTTGGTGAGCCAGTATGTGTCATCTGATAAACATATAACAAATTTGCTGCAAGAGAGGGCACATAGAGTACATTCTTGAACTCTCCATGTTGTATTTTAGTAGAACCTCTCCCAACAGCAGGGATCTGTGAATTATCCCCCATATGAATGCTAGGTCCTCCTGAGAGATCCAGAGTAGTGAAGGATTCTTTGGAGGAAACCAAGTGGTTGGATGTCCTGAATCAATCAGATAGGACTTTGACTGAGTGAATCCTACTTTCAAAGCAAGAAACCTATCATATTCTTCAGACATCTCTGCACCTTGTGGAAGGGAAATATTGTTTTGTTCAAGGAGTTATTTCAACTGGTCAATGGTCTTCTTCATGCACTGAATCTATGGATGAAAGCCTCTCATAAAGTAGGGACATTTAGCCTTCTCAAGTTTCTTATTTTTCTTGGAACTTGAGGCTCCACTGGAATATTGTTGATTCTCCTTTGGATTCAAATCAGTGTTTTTGGTCTCCTTCCCTTTGTGCTTCCCTCCTGCATGTGCATTGTTTGAGTCTCATACTAAGAGTGCTTGATTCTTAGAGGTTTGAATAACTCCCATTTGAACCAATTTATCTTGCTCTTGTATCAAGGACTCAACAAAAGCAGCTAGAGAAGGAATCTTCCAATTAGGAATAGAATCTCTTCCTGAATGGAATCTAGAGACAAAGACAGAGAAATCTGAGCCAAGCTTACTCAACACTGACAACACAAGCTGCTCATCTTTCCTCTGTATTCCACATTGTTTGCATTGTAGTACTATTGCTTTGTATTTCATAAAGAATTGTTGAATAGTATTGAAACTATTGGGTTGTAGTGGAATGAGCTCACTCTCCATAATATTCCCTCGAAACTCATCTTGTTTTCCAAAAAGGATTCAAGATTTTCCCAAGCTTCATTTGGAGTCTCAAGTCCCTCAAGGTGGAACAAAATATCCTGGTAGATGTGAATGCACATGAATCCAAAGGCTTCATCAAGCCTATTCAAAATATTGTTCGCCTCAACATACTGTTGGGGCTCAGCTTCTCTGCCCATTGTTATCCCAAACAAGCCTTTGTTGCGCAACGATACCTACATATATGCAAAGAGATGAAGGATTCTCCATCTTGTTATGTGTTGATTAGTCAATTCTTCAAGAAGCTACGTAGATATATGCAAAGAACACTGCAAAAAAATTTCAATTCACAATCATATGTTAGTTCAAGCCTTTTGACCTCAACATGTGCACTTTTTCAGAGTTTGTCACGGATGCAGAGACTTCTCTGAACATAATCCAGAGTTAGCAAGGCAATGATTATAGGAATTATGTGAAACTCAGCTGCTTCTAGTGCACAATGGAGATGGGACAAGGTTTGCTGCTAGCCTAAACAAGGCTCTGATACCATGTTAAATTTGTGAACCATTGGTCTATAGGAAAATATGAAAGTTGTAGGAAGGGAAATATGCAGTGGAATAATCAAAGAGAATCTACAATGAACATGAAATTCATGCCACAAATTTCAGATAAATCGGACAAGAATTGATTAGATAATCACAACATTAATCTTCATTCATTAATCAATAATACAATTATTATACAATAAATGGATTTCGAATTCTAAATATAGGATTCGAATCTATCAGTTCTAACTGATTGATTAGCTAACTCAGTGTGTCTAAATCAATGTTGGAGCTCACTAGTCTAACTTCGGATGTCTAAATAAGTCTACAATCAGTTAACTGATGAGGTAGGTGGGAAAAATACGCATTCTCCCTGCATGCAAAATTGGCACTAGGATAACTGAAAGTGATCTAACTTATTGTAACTGGAGGTTAACTCAGCATATCTACTTACCTACCACAACCAACTGATGGAGGATGCAGGTGGCACTCAGAGTGGGCTCCTATAATGTAAGGATTTCTCCCAGAGGCACATAAACTCATGCACGCACATGCAGTAAGTGGAAGATAACCTCTAGGTGTGTCCCCCACACTCTAGTACAATAATAATAATTCCCTAAGTTGGGAAAAATGACCAAATAAACTATATTTGACAAAGGAGGATTAATTAATCATAACACGTTAGTATTATATCACACAACATTAATGCTTCAATTATGCAAAGTATTTACCTCTATAACCGGAGGTCCACCCCATGGTACCTACTATAACTAGAGGTCAACATGAGAATTTGACTACCTATACAACTAGATATCCACCCCATGGGGTACCTACTATAAATGGAGGTAAATATGAGAACCTGTCTACCTCTATAACTAGAGGTCTGCCCCATTGGTACCTACTGTGTTTGGATGTCCACATGAGACTCTGACTTGGTGCACAATTCCTGAGCCTTGTCCAACAAGACTTTGGAACATCATCACTTTGATAAATCAAAGCATTCACCTCAACACATGAGGAATAACCTTTTACAACTGAAGGCTTAGTCATCCTTGAGTCCAACTCAAGAATCTACTCCAAGTTCGTGAGTCCAACTCAGGATTTCTACCTCAACACATGAGGTCCAATCCTGGCTGCACAAGATTGACTTGGATAATGATTCAT
Organism: Pseudotsuga menziesii; assembly: GCA_001517045.1. Classification (NCBI taxonomy): domain Eukaryota; kingdom Viridiplantae; phylum Streptophyta; class Pinopsida; order Pinales; family Pinaceae; genus Pseudotsuga; species Pseudotsuga menziesii. Next base: position 23,198 of record LPNX010599636.1, on the reverse strand, counting down.
GGTGTTGTACTTTTAACAATGTTGAGTTGGAGATTTCATTGCTTCAATACACTAGGAAGATATAAAGTGTACAATAATAATATGAATTACATTTTACTTAATGGTCAATGTAGAAGTTATGTAAAATAGTAAAATTTATGTAAAATATTGTGAGAACTCTATAGATATTATAATTTTAAGTTCATTCCATTTAAGAAAAAAAAGATATAATCAACTCGCAACTAAATCCTTGATCAAACATAGACTATGAATAGAAGATATATTCAACTCTAACTAAAACCTTGATTAAATATAAAGTATGCTTAGAATGTTGATATAAAATGGAAGCACGAACATATTGTATTGTGAATCGACATAAACATGCTCATGTTAACACCAATTTGAATAGTTTGATTTCCATAAGCCAAGCCTCTTTACAACATGCTTCCATTGAATAAAATATTGATATAGATATTGTTAATTTTATAAAGCATTTAAGTTATTGGAATTGATCTTTTACATTTGAATATGACCTTTAGCCTAGTCAATTATTTATATTTTGGTTATTAACAACATTATTATGAATTTGTAAAATATACGATTATTGTATTGTGAATCGACATAAACATGCTCATGTTAACACCAAATTGAATGGTTTAATTTCCATAAGCCAAGCCTCTTTACAACATGCTTCCATTGAATAAAAGATTGATATAGATTTTGTTAATTTTATAAAGCATTTAAGTTATTGAAATTGATCTGTTACATTTGATATGACCTTTAGCCTAATCAATTATTTATGTTTTTGTTATTAACAACATTATTATGAATTTGTAAAATATACAATTATTTTAAAATACATTTATATTATCTAATAGAAATTTATAATATAAGTTATTTTAAAACCAATAGAAATCTATAATATAATATAAGTTATTTTAATTATGTAATAGAAATCTATAATATAAGTTATTGTTTAGATCTTATGTATATATTAACATTTATAAGAAGTTTGCATATCAAAAGACTTTGAATAAAAATTTGTATAGTTCTCGTTAATTTTATAAAGCATTTAAATTATAGAATTGTTAAATGTAATCTTTAATTTAATAAATGATTTGTATATTGTTTTTGTTATTAAACAACATTTATAAGAAGTTGGCATATCAAAAGACTTTGGAATAAAAAGTTGTATAGTTCTTATTAATTTTATAAAGCATTTAAATTATAGAATTGTTAAATGTAATCTTTAATTTAATAAATTATTATATCTGCCTCCGGCTGGTATATTGCAATCGTTCGATTTCAAACCCCGTTGACTTTGGGCATTAGCTTTTGTTATTAAACAACATTTATTATAAATTTGTGAAATACACGATGCTGATATTATTAAATAGAAATCTATAATATAAATTATTATTTAGATGGTATGAATATCAAATAGAAATCTATAATATAAATTATTGTTTAGATTTTATGAAGATATCAAAAATCTTAGGGAGTTGTTATATTAAAAGACTGATATTATTAAATAAAAATCTATAATATAAATTATTGTTTAGATGGTATGAATATCAAATAGAAATCTATAATATAAATTATTATTTAGTTTTTATGAAGATATCAAAAATCTTAGGAAGTTGTTATATTAAAAGACTTTGCAAATGCTATTTGAGTGAGTTGTGAATCAAAACACTTTGCAAATACTCTGATAAAGAGCTATGAATCATTATCTTGCAAAAACATTTTCATTTTTAAGATTTATATTTATTAACATTATTTTTTAATATTTATACGCAAAGGGAGTTTTTATTATATGTTAATTAATATAAAGCAAATACATAAAAAAACAAAACGTTAACATTCCTTATATTTTACAACTTGTAACAAATATGGGACCCATGTACGCCCATCAAGCGAGAGTTCAAGCGTTCATCAACACCCGCTGCTCTTCTAACAAATACGGGAACCATGTATGCCCATCAAGCTGAAGCCATATATACCCATCAAGCTAAAGCCATATATGCCAATCAAGAATTAGATACCGGAGTTGTGTACACTGAATCCTCCCAAGGAGCATGCTCCTCCTTCAATATACTATGCTATTCAGCTTCATGCATCCCTGGGCACTCAACCCCTCCAAAGACACCAATGTCTCCAAATTTGGCAGCTCTTCTAACTCAGAGCATCCATCAACATACAACAACCAAGCTGTGTATAATGCACCAACCCCTTTATTCTCTTCAGCTTCACACATCCCTTTTGCAAACAATGTTTTCATACTTGATAGCTCTTCTAACTCAAAGCACCCATCAACATACATCAACCGAAGCCTTGTACAATGCACCAACCCCTCTATCCTCTTCAGCTTCACACATCCCTCTGCCCTCAACTCCTCCAAAGATGACAATGTTTCCATACTTGTTAGCTCTTCTAACTCAGAGAACCCATCAACATATAGCAACCGAAGCTTTGTACAACGCACCAACCCCTCTATCCCCTTCAGCTTCACACATCTAGGTACCACCAACTCCTCCAAAGATACCAATGTTTCCATACTTGGTAGCTTTTCTAACTCTAAGCAGTCATTAACATACAACTTCAGAGGCTTTGTACAATGCACCAACTCCTCTATCCTCTTCAGATTCACACATCTAGCTATCTCCAACACCTCCAAAGAGACCAATTTTTCCATGCTTGGCAGTTATTCTAGTTCATAGCACCCATCAACAAGCAGTAAGAAAAGTTTTGTACAATACGCCAACCCCTCTATCCTCTTTAGCTTTGCACATTTACCTGCCTCAAACTCCTCCAAAGATACCAATGTTTCCATACCTGGCAAATCTTCTAACTCAGAACACCCATCAACATACAACAACCGAAGCTTTGTACAATGCGCCAACCCCTCTCTCCTCTTCAGCTTTGTTACCAACTAAGTTGCACTAGGTTGGATTTCTATATGAGCCGCCAAAGATGAACAATCACTTGTTCAAAATTCAAAGTTCAGAAGTCCTTGCAAGCCTTCCTAGGCCCTTTTTTATTTATTTTTTAACATGTTCATACCCCATGGGGAATTGTAATAAAATGAGTTAGCATGATGACTTTATGTAAAAGGTTTGGCTTCTTAGGACTTATTTATTAATGCATTATTCTAAGGTGTTTTTTCCTTGTTAATTGTTTATTGTTTTTAAGCGATAAATAATTTGCGAGTTTTTCATCCAAACCTCCAAAGCTGGAATAATCGCATTAATTAATTAAGCCTTAGGAGGTTATTAAAACCTACGTGTCGATGTATATTACCATGCTAATCATTATTTTGAGTCATTATGAACATGTCCCAAGTCCTCCATAAGTTTTCTTAATTTCTGGAAAAATTTATTTTTTCCCATTTTTATAGGCTTATTTTTAATAAGTTAATTGTAAAAGTGTAAAAAGTCATAAAAGTGTGGCTAGGAGGTTGTTTTTGACATGGGGGTGCTCATTTTCTAACTCAGAGCGCCCACTTAACCCTTAGACCCACTTTCCTAAGTTTTCGAGTAATTATTTAACCCCAAAATTAATAATTACTCGAAAAACCCAAAAACCCAAGAAAAAATGAAATATTAAAAAATTCGGCAATTAAAAAAAAAGATAATTGCCAAAAAAGAGTTGGGTGACTTGGAAAATCATTTTGGCAAATAGCCGGGCAAGAGGGACAAGTCAGATGTTGCCAATTCAGAGAGTTTTTTGAGTTTGGAACTTTCCTCTCCAAGTGGGGGAGCACATCCCAAGAGAAATGGAAGTTTGGGTGATGTGGATTCCAAAGTTTTGGAAGTTGCTTCTCCTTTTGCCTTTATCCAACTCATTTCAACCTTTCTCCAACCCACAACCAACTCACTAGGAGCTCGCACATCTTTGAGGAGACACATTCCCCTCTCTTTGCTGGATTTCTATTTAAGCAGGCAACCTCTCTTCATTCTGGATGAAAGATTTTGGCAAGGAACTTATGCTTCTGTAATTTGTAATATTTTTCTATCATTTTAAATAAAAGGCTTTGGAGGTCAAGAACTATGTAGCGATTCTCTGTTTGGATGAATATTGTCTTGAGCTTTTGAAGTAGCCGGTGGTGTTCATTTTCTTGCATCTCTTTGGTTAAGCTTGGCCTTTGAAGGAGAGTTGTATCTTGGTAGGGTAAGGTTTAAAAGCTTGTTTGCTTGAAGATCTTATTGTTTATTTGTTTCAGATATCTTGGGAGTACATTTTTATTTTGTTTAATAATCTTGTTTTCTGAGTTTCTGTGGCAGGTGGCACCAAATTTCTTAACCATTTTTGTGTGCAATTATTTTGTATTAGTTGCAGGTTACGGATATTAAAGAAGAGGTTGAGTTTACTTACATCTTCATGCTCTTCAACAACTAAAGAAAGACATAGTCCCTCTTTGTTCCATTGTGAAGAACTCTATCATCCATTTTCCGGCATCAAGCTTCTTCATATCTTCTCTCATTCTACAAAAAATATTTATTTCTGTTACCGATTATTTTGATAATTGATATTTGGTTTAGTAAATAAAAGTATATCAATAACTAAATCTGATTTCATTTATTATTAAGATTAGATCTCATTTGAATTTTAAAACTCATAAATCTAGCTTCAAACAAGTACTTTTCAATACTTTAAATTTTTATCTTTTAAAAGTTACTTGAATTACATGTTAATTTTTTATTGTTTAAATAAATAATTTGACATATTTAACTGAATATTGCTTGTTGTTTTGCAGCAGAAGCAGATAAAAGAGAGAGGCACTCTAGCCAAATTTCGAAGAATCAAGCAATCCGGAGATCCCTCTTTTCACAATTATCTCTTTGGCCATTTTTCTAAGGCCCTATATTGTAATGCTTGTGCTTCCTATTCTACAAAGGAGCACAAGTAATTTCCATTTCTAAATCATTGTAAAAGAGAGAAGCAAGTGGGCAGCCAAGTGCCCACACCCCATCCCCCCGGGGGGGATTCGCACTGTTTTGGTTCTTTTTCTTTTCTTTTTTTTTTTTTCTTTTTTTTTTCTTTACTTTCTTTTAGTTTATTTTAAGTTCCTAAAGTAAAATTAACCCAATTCGGCTGTGTTCTCGTAATAAGAGTATCGACATCGAGATTTAGAAAACTCACACTTAGCTTTAAAAAACTTCAAATATCCAAGACTTCAAGGCCCCGTATGCTCTACACCGCTGCAGCTTGTCTGATCAGTTGGTTGTTTCAGAAAAGGATACGAGTTACTAGATTTAATAGGAAAATCCACACAAGTGATTTTCTCGAGAACACGGGAGGTTGCAAAGGGTAACTACTACATAGTCAGGAGGCTACTCCAAGCAGGTTCATCTTCGCCCCGTTGGACACTTGGTATTACCGCTTTAGCACTTAGTTCGAAGGGACTTGACTTGTTGGGCCAAACCCACAATTGACCCACACTTAATAATCTTAAAATTGACCAACTAAGACAACTGCAATACTTCACTAGCAACCCTTACACAAGCACTCCATTAGCACTAGTCTATTCTGGCAATCTTATTTATTTTTATGCTTAAGTTAATTTATGTGTTGTGTGGAATGTTATTTGATGTGCTAGTTATTTATATCATTTGCAGTTCATCTTAGTTGTGATATTTTATTTCATCTAATCTCCTAGACTAATTGTTTTATTTCATAGATTAAACACCATAGTTTATTTTATTAGGGACCACCCCCCTTGGCTTCGCTAGGAGAGAGCCTAGACGGAGGAGTCAAGATCAAGTGACAGCACTTGACTATTGCTTGCCCCCAAGGTCGCACCCAATGGCTTGAAGATTTCTGCCACGTGACCTGAGGTGCGAATTAGGCGACAACAAGCTTCACACATCTACGTGCCACCAACTCCTCCAAAGCTACCAATGTTTCCATACTTGGAAGATCTTCTAAGTCAACAACCACCAACCGAACCTTTGTGCAATGCGTCAACCCCTCTATCCTTGTCAGCTTCACACATTCACATGAGCGAAAGTCCTCCAAAGATACCAATGTCTCCATACTTGGAAGCTCTGTTAACTCAGAGCACCCATCAACATGCAGAATGCAAAGCTTTGTACAATGCGCCAACCCCTCTATTCTCTTCAGCTTTACACATCTCGCTGCCTCCAACTGCTCCAAAGAGACCAATTTTTCCATACTTGACAGTTCTTCTGTCTCATAGCACCCATTAACAAACAGGAAGCGAAGCTTTGTACAATGCGCCAACCCCTCTATCCTCTTTAGCTTCACACATCTAGCTACCTCCAAGTGCTCCAAGGAGACCAATTTTTCAATACTTGGCAGTTCTTCTAACTCAGAGCACCCATTAACAAACAGGAAGCGAAGCTTTGTACAATGTGCCAACCCCTCTATCATCTTTAGCTTCACACATCTGTGTACCACCAATTCCTCCAAAGATACCAATGTTTCCATGCTTGGCAGCTGTTCTAAGTCAACAACCAATGACCGAAGCTTTGTGCAATGTGCCAACCCCTCTACCCTTGTCAGCTTCACACATTCAGATGAGTGAAAGTCCTCCAAAGAAACCAATGTCTCCATACTTGGTAGCACTTGTAACTCAGAGCATCCAACAACAGACAGGTAGCGAATCTTTGTACAATGCACCAACCCCTGTATTCTCTTCAGCTTCACACATCCCTTTGCACTCAACCCCTTTAAAGATGCTAATCTTTCCATACTTGGTAGCTCTTCTAACTCAGAGCACCCATCAACAAACAGGTAACTAAGCTTTGTACAATGCGCCAACCGCTGTATTCTCTTCAACTTCACACATCTCTATGCCCTCAACACTTTCAAAGATGCCAATGTTTCCATACTTGTTAGCTCTTCTATCTCGGAGCACCTAAAAACAAACAAGCAACAAAGCTTTGTACAATGCGCCAATCCCTTTATCCTCTTCAGATTCACATTTCCAAATGCCACCAACTTATCCAAAGATACCAATGTCTCCATACTTGGTAAATCTTGTAACTCAGAGCACCCATCAACACACAACACCTTAAGCTTTGTACAGTGCGCCAACCCCTCTATTCTCTTCAGCTTCACACATTTAGATGAGCTAAAGTATTCTAAAGAAACCAATGTTTCCATACTTGGCAGTTCTTGTAACTCAAGCACCAATCAACAGACAAAATGTGAAACTTTGTGCAATGTGCCAACCCCTCTATCCTTGTCAGCTTCACACATTCATATCACTGAAAGTCCTCCAAAGATTCTAATGTCTCCATACATGGCATCTCTTCTAATTTAGAGCACCCATTAACATATAAGATGCGAAGATTTGAACAATGCGCGAAACCCTGTATCCTCTTCAGTTTCACACATCTAGCTGCCATTGCCTTCTGCAAGTATACCAATTTTTCCATACTTGGAAGCTCTTCTAACTCAGCGATGCCTTTTCCCAGATCTCTTACTTGCTCATGCATGTGTATATTATTCCAACCGTCCACTTCTACAATACATTTGTCCTATAGATTTTGAAACCCCTGCCTTCCTTTCCAGCCTGATGTGTTCCACATGCTTATACCTGTATCCCTGTCTATCCCTATGAAAAAACATGCAATGTCTAGGAAGATCTGTTGCTCCTCTCTATTGAGGGCATCATAACTAATTTTAAGGCAATCCTTTACCTCAGTGGGAAGGCTCCCCAGTTCATCCTCCCACTCAGATACCTCTCTTCTATAAAGATATGCCCCTAAAACTTTTACAGATAAGGGCAATCCATTACAATATTCTAAGAACTTATCTACAACACATTCATATCTTGAGAAAGGATAGGTTTGGCCGAAGGCATGGGCGTAGAAGAGCTCTTTGGAGTGTTCTTTGTTGAGCCCAGTCAGCCTGTAAATCGATGAATTTTCAACCCTTGAGCTTATGAGAACACGATTATCTCTAGATGTAACCAATATTAAGCTCTCAAAACATAATTCATGAAGTGGAAGAGGCAAAAGTGTTGTCACCTGATCCAGTTTGTCTACATCATCTAACACAATTAAGGCATTAAAGGATTTGAGCATCCCTTTACCTTCATCAACATGTTTGACTTGCACTTCCAATCTATTCAAGCTCTCAAGAAGTTGACTCTGAAACGAATTTAAAGAGCCTTTCGCTGCATTTTCTTTGACTTCAAATAAAAAACAGGATCTAGAGTAATCTAATTTCTTCTTATTGAAGAAATGTTTTACCAACGTTGTTTTTCCTATACCACCTAACCCCATGATCCCCAAAGAAATGTTTTACCAACGTTGTTTTTCCTATACCACCTAACCCCATGATCCCCAAGACCTGAGGTTTCCCGCTTACCTGTTGTTGCGGCAACAGGGCTGTATAGTCAAAATATTTTAGCTTCTGATCCATGATCCACAAGATCTGAGGTTTCTTGCTTTGGTGTTGTTGGTGCAACAGGATTGTATCCTCAAAATCTTTTAGCTTCTGATCCAAACCAATTTTCAGCTTCTGTATCGCTGGTGTGGACGCAATTTGCAAAAGAGAAGAGATGAGTTAGGATTTCATAAGCGCAAAGAAATTCTGAAGATAGGTGTGCACATTTGTGCAGTGGTATTATATGCAAATTAAGTTTTGTACCTTTCTCTATAGTTTATGGATGATTATCTTACCCCCACATCGACCATTCATTTGAACGCGTTTTAAGGAGAACCACTTGAAGTCTATCTTTTTGCTTGCGCGTTCCGATAAGAGAGGGCAAATGCTTTACATGGTGAATGCATTCGCGGTTCGCGACATAACATTGGACTATCATTAGACACGTATCCATTAAAAACTATAAGACGAACTAAATGGTGAACCCATATAATTTGGACATTACATGTGCTTGTCCACCTCAAGCATCTTTTCTTTATATAATGCACGTAGGTCTGGAATTTGACATTTCTTCTTTAAGTAGGAAGAAATATCAATAATGTTGGTAGGTGTGCAAAAAATCAGAATGCATTTGTTTGTCCACCTCAATTAATTTTTTTTTATGTCACCGCAAGGGTGACATAGATAGATGGGTCAGTTTAATTCAATTTTAGTTTAATTTTTTCAATAATCTAATGTTTTCAAAAGTTAAGATTTTTTTTAAAATTTAAATGTAAATTAAAAAAACTATTTATTTAAATTGTAATTGGTCTAGATTTTAGTGACGCCAACCTTGGATCTCCCACCCCATAGTGTGGCGGCAGAGCATATGTCACGGTTATCCGCTTGAAAAATATTTCAAAGCTTTTCTTAGAAGCCTTAAACTTGAAGTGACAAGGCATCAAGCGCATCAATTTAAAAGATATTGACAAAGTAACTTGAAGTGACAAGGCATCAAATGCATCAATTTAAAAGATATTGCAAATAAATTAATACAGGAAAAAGACAGGAAAGAAGAGTGCAGAGTGTCGCTGACGACTTACCATTTGCATCCATCGATGGTAGAGATCAATATAATGTAGCAAAGGGCTTGAATTTGGCCAAGAGTTTTGAGTGGCAGAGAACAATATAATGCAGTAAAGGGCTTGAATTCGCCCAATAGATTTGACTATGAGGGATATTGTTCTTGGGGTTGGTTTGCATTCTCTCATTATTCTTCGCTTGTGCGGGAATGGTGATGTAGAGAGATCACATTGAATATATTAGAGAGACCAAGTTTTCCCTTCATAACCCGCTTTCAGAAGATTTGCACCAAGCGGTAAAGCATCTGTTTGCTGAATTATACGGCAAGGATGTGCATTTTCTGATGGAGCTCATCTAGATAATTCATTGTCCAACCTATTTCAAATTATCAAATAGGTTTTATAATTTTGTTTTCAAAACTTAAAATTGGTGTTTTATTGCAGAACGCAGAGGACAACACCTATGCACATGGTGTGAAACCTTTGTTGGAATTTGTAATTACTTGTGAGGATATCTGTAAAGTGGGTGCTACTGCCACATAGTTGGTGTGTAACAATGAGATTGGATCTTAGAAACATAATATTGACTCTATATGCAGCGTTGGACAATCCACAAAGAAGAAACATAAAGGTAAAGGTTAATGGTGTAATGGTAAGTATAATGATTGAACTGATAGCTAATCTCGTTTCTTTGATTAGGCCATTGGAAGTGAAAGCATTCTAAGGGACCACCGAACTCATGGCATTTTTGTTTGAGCTAGTGTATACTGTAGTTGCCGAGCTTTGTGCTTAAGTTGTTTTAGTCTATGTTATAGTGTGGAAATGTTGTAACCCGAAATCCTGCTGCAGTTTTTCTATAAGTAAAGTGAAATAGAGTAGTGGAGCATAAAGAAAACACACTATCTCTACACAACTCTTTTTTTGTATTATATATGTGATTATGCAAATTTATTATTTATTGTACATTTTCAATGTGTAGCTTAGTTATTGTATCTCTATGCAATTGTAGTCATTCCTATGTGGCCCTGTTTTAAGTGTGAAGCAATTAATAAGCGGAGTGCGTTTCCATTGGTCGTACCGCGTACCAAACTGTAAGTGGGTATAATCCCCAATTAAAAAGAAGCATATAGAAGCTACTAACTGTAGGTTAACATAGGCTATGTTCAAAGTGCTTGAGATAGAAATCAATCATTCATGACTAAATTCTTGCATGAATCCGTTAAAGGAATAAACGTAAAATAAAGTTGTTTCAAACCTGCTTAGCACCCAAGACAATTTGAAGAATCCTACGGGTATGAGGGGCCCCGAGCGATAGCTGATGCTCTGTGTAGCATGACCTAAGATGAGGTATAAAAAGTAAGGGAAAGGGTTCTAAAAAAATCAATATAAGAAATCCCGCGCTTATGGATCAATTTCCTAAGATGCCAAAATTTAGTAATAAAAAATCGCAGTACCCACGATCCAGGTCGATCTGAAAAAGGAGATTTCTATGAATTAAAGAAATGCGATAGTTTTCAGTGATCAAATTAAAGTGAATATGGTTTTGCCCCTATAAATCTTGGACCCAACCATAATCTAATCTTCCTTCTTGCATCTGAAGTACCCCCAAGATCAAAAGTTGAGTATCCCTGCCCAACAAAAAAGCATTCCATGAAAATGTATAAATTTCTTGATATGTCATGTTCCATATTAAGTTAGAAGATTGTTAGAGAGTGCCAGGGCGGTTTCAATATAAAGTAGCAAGTAGTGTGTGTCCCGATAAACTATATGCAACATTGGACGATCCACAAAGAAGAAAAGGGAGGGGGGTTATATTGGAGAAAAAGGTATGAGTTCATGCTCTAATTAGTTAAGTCATATAGTGTGTTATTAGCCCAAATAGTTGTTTAGTGTCTCAAATTTCAAGTAATATATCATGTAATTAGCTCAATGGGTTCCTTAGTATCTCAAGTTGTGTTTATGCTTCTGTATATTTATTAGGTTGAAGTTTTAATTTCTATTTATCTTAAGAAAATCAAAATGGGTCAAGTGTTCTCTCAGAATTTTGGAATAAAAACTTCAATACCATGAATATTCAAAAACCTAAATATAATATCTAATCACTATAAAAACATCTACAATTAAATAAATTTCATGTAAAAGGTTTTCTAATTGTTGCTTATGTAATGCTATCTTTTACATACCTACCTAAGTAGTTTTTGCATCACTGGCATTGGGTTCAAGAGTGTATTCTTAATAACAAGACAGCCATGTATGTTCAACAATGGATATAAGATAAAATTTGACGATGTTCTCCTCCTGATTCAAACATAGGATACACCGTCCCAGAATGAATTGAAAGAAAACCCAGCATCACCCGGCTTGAAGAAATTTATGGATACCGACTTCCCAGTACAATTATAGTTCTACCTTTGCATCTTGAGAAGGCTGAATCTTTGAAGAAAGAGCTCACCAGTAATCATCCTGAAGTTATTTTGTTCATGTCTAAAATAAAGAATCTTTCTTCACGAGATTGATGAGGATCCCAGTCTTAACAAAATTATTAACACAATCTCTGTTTCACTGGACACAGACTCGGCCAAACAGACTTCCATATTTCTCAGAATGAAGATGGTGAAGCCTTCACATTGCATCTGTCAGTTGAAGAAAAATAAACCGTCCACAAGAAAATCCAGTTATTACATCTAGAGGCAACAGTTTACTGTCAAAAGCTAGTTTAAAGTTGATCATAGGAAAGACGTGGGAAATTGGGCGATTACATTGATAAACGCCTTGTTGGAAATATTAATTACTCGCTGATCCATAATCTAATCAGCTGACTTTGTCAGAGTCTGTAGCAGGTCAGAAAGTGCCAGAGAGTCTGACAAGATGAAGAGTTCAAATTTCTCGTATATAAGAAAGTAGAATTTAGTTGCTGAAGCTAAGTTTCTAGGTAGAGAGTAATTGTAGTCTTTAAATGTTAAGTCGATCGGACGGTAGAAATTTTCTATATGAAGGATTAAATTGTAAATCAAAACAGGGAGAAGAGAGACAGACAAGCATAATAGAACATAGAAGAGAAGTGCAGCAAAGAAGAAGAACGAAAACTCACTAAAGAGTTTGAAGCTCAAGCTTCTATGTTTTTACCAAGTTTGTATTTACGGCTGTAAGTTTTGTTATGCCATCACATGAAATATAAATCCTTAAGTTTATGTTTGAATGAATGTTCTAGTTAGTCACATATCTTCTCCATGTTTACCTGAGTGAATGTTGTTTACATTTACTGTGAGTGAAAGACACAAAGAATTCATAATTATTTCACTGTGTAAACGTTCCTAGTTTTACACGTAGAGGTTCTACACAAATCTTGTTTATTATTTTCTTATATGATATTGTGAGTGATTCACAATATAGTTGTGTCACAGTTAATCCTAGGTTACCATAGTGAAAAGTGTTTTTCATATTCCTAAGTGCTTAGACTAGGAAATATAAAGTTATTGCGCGGAAGTTAAAACTTGTTCGCACATGAGTTGGTCGCAACCAAATTCATGTCGCAGTAAAAGCAAGCCTAAGTTAAAGTGTGTCAAGGTGAAAAGTTTACGCAGTAACTCTCGCGCAGTAATTCTATCGTGTAGTAATTTCTTCGCGCAGTAAATTTCGTCGCAAGAAAATTGAGTTCACAAGTTTTGAAAAAAGCAAAAAGGAGAAAACAAAAGGTTGTGTTGTGTGGTAACTCAAGTTAATTGCCGTGGCCACCGTTTTTCCGGAGATCTGGTATCAGAGCTAGTTTAGGAAAGAAACCTTGTCCTAAAAGGGAAAAAGTAATTTTCTAAGGAAAGTTAAAAATTAAAAAATGGCTTCTACTTCCGGTTCAAATATGTCAAGTTTGCAAACTCCGATTTTTACAGGAAAGAATTATGAATATTGGTCTCTAACAATGAAGGTTTTGTTTAGAGGTCAATATGTTTGGGATATTGTCTAGAATGGTTATTGAGAACCAATAGATAAAATGGCATATAACAATCTCTCACAAGCTGAGAAAGATATCTTGAGGGAACAGAGGAAGAAAGATGGAAAAGCTATGTTCTATATATATCAAGCCATGCATGAAAGCATACTCCCAAGAGTAGCAGCAACAATTACTACAAATCAGGCATGGGACACATTGGGGACAACTTATCAAGGTTTGGACAAGGTAAAGACTTCAAAGCTGCAAATTCTGAGAAGAGATTTTAAATCTCTGTCCATGAAAGATTCAGAGTCAGTAGACTCATTTTATACTAGAGTTGTTGGTTTGATAAATCAACTGAAATCTCATGGACAAACCATAACAGACCAAATGGTGGTTGAGAAAATTCTCAGAAGTCTTCACCCGAGATTTTAAAGCTTGGTTGTAACCTTGGAAGAACACACAAACATGAAAACATTTACTATTGATGAGCTGCAAGGTTCACTCATCAATCATGAACATAGGCTCAACAAAAATCAAACATCATTGGAAGGTGCATTCGTAGCACAGTCATCTATAAGTCATGGAAGAGGCAGGGGGAGAAATAATTTCAGAGGTAGAGGAAGAAACTTCTCAAGAGGAGGCCGCAACAGTATTCCTACAGATGTTGTTGGTAGAGGACAGAATCGAAACACAAGTCAGCCAAGTGGTCACAAGTTTGATAAATCAAATATTCAATGTCATTACTATAAAAAATTTGGTCATTATGCATATGAATGCAGTAAGAAGCAATATGACCAAGGAAAGCAAAGGCTGAATCAGTCAACAAACACCAACATTTCGTCGAGTGCAATGTTGATGGCATGCGCATCCCCAATTGAATGCAATACCATCCAAGAAACTCCATCTGACATATGGTATTTAGATTCAGGCTGCAGTAATCATATGACTAGTAATTTAAATTTATTTTCCAGTCTAGATAATTCAGTTCAAACTAATGTTACACTTGGAAATAATGTCCAAGTCATTGTTTTGGGAAAAGGTACTGTTAGTATTTTAACCAAACAGGGGAAGCATAAGTATATGCCTGATGTTTACCATGTAGAAGGTCTGAAACATAATTTACTGAGTATTGGACAACTGATACAGAAAGGTTATAGAGTTTACATGGAAGATAATCACTGTGTGATTAAAGATGTACGTCCAAGCAACCCATAGCAAGAGTGCCAATGACAAGCAATCACTTGTTTCCATTGAGGATAGTTCCAGACAATACATAAGTTGCGTTTGTTAACACCTCTATTTGACCAAGGAAAATGAAACCATGGTGGAGAAAAAATAATGTTTTTCGAGCACTTTGGTCAAAGGATATAGTATATGGGTATGATGAAGGTCTAAATGTCGATCAGGTTGCCAAAGATCCTAGGCCGCGAGGATGGAAAGAAGAAAATCTGTGGCTAATGCTCCCTCCGCCCTTCAAAACATGCGAGGGGGATAAGAGAAGTTCGAGCCTTTAACCCACTGCACAGATCAAAGGTTGTGAAGTGGTCCCAAGCAGATCTACGGTTCACGATAGATCCGCCCTGCGAAAGCGCGTGTCAGTTAAGGGAAGGGAGGCTGGCGGAATCATGAATAATCCTCTCGATCCGACGGTGGGGGACAGAGTCGAATCACATCAATGGATGTGATTGATTCCGTAAACCAGAAACCGCGCAGCAGATAAGCTCAAAGCGTCCGACGGAACGAGTATGTGGTGTTCAATCCGACGACCGAAGATCAGAGGCAGAATAGATCAACGGCCATTATGGAGTCCGCGGAGTGAAATCGCACGAGGGATAAGCCCTGAGGCGTCCAGCAGAATGGGTATGTGTCGGATAATCGGACGGCTGAGGATCAACAATGGAGTGGATCGACGGCTATTACGGATTCCGGAGGTCGAACTTGCATGGCAGATAGCCCCGAATTGCCCGGCGGAATTGGGTACGTGGATGATGATCCGACGGTGCGCGATTAAAGACATATCGCATCGACGGTTAGGAGCAATTCCGCTGATCAAACTTGCTCGACGGTTAAAGCGAAGGAGCCCAGCGGAATTCGGTGGGCGCCACATGATCCAATGGCCCACCTGTAAAGAGATATCAGATCGATGGATGAGGGTGAGTCCGGGACTCAAAGTTGCACGATGGTTAAAGTCGGAAGGCTCAGCGGAATGTGGGACGTGGCATTTGATCCAACGGTGGAGGATGAAGGCACGTTACATCTATGGTCATGAGCGATTCCGGGACGGAGACTTGCACGGCGTTTATCGCCAAGGCGCTCGACGGAAAAGGACACATGGCGCGCGATCCGAGGGCCAGGAGTTTGCGAAGGATCAGATCAACGGTGGGTAATGGATCCGGAGAAGAAAGATACGCGGTGGATGGTAAGTGGTAGTTGCGGAGAGTAAATGATCTTCCACGTGGCGAATGATGATAGGCTTCGGGAACAAAAAGGCTTATAAAAGCGAAGGGTTGACCTCGATCATTGTTATTTTATTCGCTCGGGACCAGTGAAAAGGACCGGCCTGTCTGGAAGCTTCCATCTGTCAGTTTCGGCCCCTATTCAGCAAGTGCAGACACGCTTCGAGCACGCGCCACCACAGTAAACCAGGTAACACTAAAGCCCAGTAATTCTGTAATTCCTCCTACAAGTTACCAGTGTGAAATTCATTAATGGACCAGAGAAAAGAGGTTCAGGTGTCGGGTCAAGTTGTTGACGATAGGGAAGAGTTCCTAGTTGATAGAGATAGGAATGTCTGTGACCCCTTCCTTTCTATGGGGAGCATGTCTGATAGTAAAGAAAGGTTGTGGTATCACCACTCGCAGGGGAACGATGTGCTGAATGTGTGCAGGTCTTTCCTGTACTATTTCGCCATCGAGCAAACCCTCCACTTTCCAGAATTCGCAGAATGGTGTGCCTCAAATTACTCTCCGTCTCAAAGAGTTATTGTCAGTCGGTCTGCGTCCAAAGTATTATGTAGAGTCGACGCTGTGGTCATTCGAGAAGTCCTTAGTTTGCCGGAAAATTATCCAGACAGCCGTGAAGTTATAAATGAGTCAATCCTGGTCGAGTTGTATAAGAAATCCGAAGCCGAAACCCGTTGTAAGTTCTTGTCGAGCTTGTTGAAAGATGGTCAGTCTGTAGATGGTGTATCCATACCCTACCCTGTGCATATGTTCAAGAGTGAAGTTCAATTGGTCATTTCTTTGGTATGTCAAGTACTAGGTCTAGATGAAGATTGTCATGTGGGCGAGGTCGTTCTCGGATTTTTGTTGAGAATGAATTCCTCCTTTTCTGAGTCCCAGTCAACCCCGGTTTTTAGTTTAGACGAATACCTGGCTGAGTCAATTCACCTTCAGCTAAGCGAGTTCCCTAAGGTCTGGTTTTTCAGGTTCCAGACTTATTTGCTTAATATGCTTCTGTGTTCTAATGTCTCAGAGTTGAAGTTCCTGAGTACCCTATGTTCCCTTGATTTACCTAATCAAATCAGCATGATCGAATTTGCCAATTCGATCATGTCTGAGATATAGAAAATGCTGTTCGATGAAGATTTACCCCGGGTCCTAGATGAAATGAGAAGCTTGATGCAGTCTTCGCCAGAAGAGCGGGTTGGAGATTGGTTTTTGTATAGAGATCATACCATGTTGAGAATATATGGCTTCACAGGTCAGCCTTATAGGCTACCTTCCTTTTTGACCCCTAGAGTATTCGCATTGGAGTTCATGCGACAAAGATTGTTGTCCGAAGAGGAACATTTTTGTGCCTTCAAGAAATCTTCGAACATCAAATTTCTGGTTAAGGTTGGCACCTTCATTTTTAAAAGCAAGGGTGCCTTGGTTTTTATAGAAAAGTTGCTGGAAAATATGGAGTTCATTAAAGAGTCGAGTGTGAATTACGACCCCCACCAAGTAATTTCATTGAGAAAATAAGCTAACAGGAATAAACCCTTTGAGCATCAAGGTGTTGAGGGGTTAGCTGAGATGGCTAATTTACTGCAGTTTACTGAAGAGACCAAGTCCGATGAGGAGACACATCCTGCACCTGGTACATAAATCCAAATCTCCGAAGGTGTCAGTGGTGCAGTCAAGAGGAGTTTGTCCGATGCTGACAGTATGGAAATAGATGACAAGGCTTCCCGTAAAAAGGCAAAGCTACTCGAGGGTGGCGAGACCGTAGATGATGAGGTTTTGGGTGTGTTCAAAAGAGTTGCCCTAGTCCCCAGGAAGGTAGTACAGATAAACCAAGTTTCTTTTAAAAGTTCAGAAGGTGATGTAGACAGCCCAGAATCCAGTCCCTTGTTTAAGTCTAAAGAGCAGCTCAAGAGCAGCTACATGGAAAAGAGAAAGCAGTCCCTGGAGGAAACGAGAAGTCTGCTACCAAGGGTAAGAAGCTTGTGCAATTCCAAAACGTCTCTAGTTTCAGCTAGAGATGCTGAGAAAAACACTTTTAAGATGGCCATAGTGAATGATAAAAGGATGTCTGAAATAGAAGTCAAGCTGGACAAAATCAGCACCCCTGACAAAATTCAGCTGCATAAACAAACAAGCGACATCCTCTACTCAGATTTATTGCAGGCCATAACAAATTACAGGTGTTGGTAGACAAATTGGAAGTCCAGTTAAAGCATGAGAAAGTGGAAAATAAGGCAAATGTTATTCAGGTAAGAAAACTGCAAGCAGACCTTGCTAGCTCAGACAATACCCAGGCTGTCAAAAAGTTGCTAGAAGAGAAAGATAACGCGCTCCAGGTTTTGAAGAAGAGGTTGAAGATGCCAGGCTCAGAACATGTCCAATCCGCTGAATTGCTATCCCTCCAGGAGGAGAAAGATAAAGTCCATCAGGGGATGATGGAATACAAGGGAAAAGCTGGAGAGCTCCAAGAGGAAAAGAATAGGTGGGAAGCTGAAAGGGAGGAGCTGCTATCCCAAATCTCCGTGTTGAAGAAAGATCAGACTGAAGAAAAGGAGATAATGGAGGAGCTAATGAGCCAAACCCCTACCGGTGATGACCTATCTATTGTAAACATCCAGAAGCCATTAGCTGATTTTTCTGCAGATGACCTGTTGGTGTCCATGTCTCAAGTGAGTTTGAAGGAGGAAGCAATTAAGGAGTTGAAAACTGAGAATGAAAAGATGAAGGCCGAATTAACTAAGGTGAATGAAAAAAAAAACAGATCTTGCAGGAGAAGCACCAATTACAGAAAAAGATTGATGAATTGAAAGAAAAATGCATCGGGAAAGGCCCTCTTCAGGGGGCGAAACATATTATCTGGGATAGCTTGACCATAGAAATCACCAAATTCCGGCATTACTTGAGTTTTATTGATGATTTGTGTACAATGACAGAGTTGGCCCAACAAAGACTGCAGCTGGTAAATGAACACATGGCAAGAAGGCCCCTCACTACAGCTCAAAATTCATTAAATTTTCTGAATTCCCTAACACACCAAAAGCTGCACGACATGGGCATAAAGGACAGAATCTCAATAGTGCTATCGGCGAAGAAGATTATCAACAAACACCATTT
Organism: Pseudotsuga menziesii; assembly: GCA_001517045.1. NCBI lineage: Eukaryota > Viridiplantae > Streptophyta > Pinopsida > Pinales > Pinaceae > Pseudotsuga > Pseudotsuga menziesii. The sequence goes on along the minus strand of LPNX010599636.1, from coordinate 4,308 downwards.
AATGAAGATTGTCCTGGATAAGTCAGAAGAATTGCGTGCGCAGGTAAATAAGTTCAGACAGGAGTTCAAAGGGCTGTTCGAAGAGGCATTAGAGGAATTTTGGGGTAAAAAATGGGCCTCCTAAGGAAAATAATAAAATAATAGTTAAAATAATAAAATAATATTGATTAATTTTGGAGGAAGAAAGAAAAAAACTACCTTTTGTGTTCGTATTTTCGACATATCTCCCTGTGTTTTTACTCAAATTTCGATTGGGAGAGCTCGTTGGATGCGAAATTTGATTCTGCATCCAACGAGTACCCACACTGCATACTTTTGATGGACCCCACTACCCCAAAAACAAGAAATACCTGAAAAAACGTGATGATGATGTCATCATCACATTTTTTCTGGTATTTCTTGTTTTTGGGGTAGAGGGGTCCATCAAAAGTATGCAGTGTGGGCACTCGTTGGATGCGAAATCAAATTCCGCATCCAACAAGCTCTCCCGATCGAAATTTGAGTAAAAACACAATGAGATATGTTGAAAATACGAACAAAAAAAGTAGTTTTTTTTAATGACAAATATGTCAATTCAACCATTATGGTTGACTTATTTTATTGAAATTCTATTGGTTCTTGAATTCCAACTCACAAAAACTTATTTTGGCACGTTTTCTTATAAGGCCCATTTTAGACCCCAAATTTCCTCTAATGGATTACCGTGCTTTTGGGACGAAGCAGGCAAGATACTCCCGCCTGAACATTATCACCACCTGCTTGTGCGGGCTCGCATGGACCACGCGAAATTTAACAGCTTGGACAAGAACCTGACAGGGCAGACCATAGTAGACATGTTAGCAGAATATTTCGAAGTCATGCAAAAGTTCGTCGTTATCAGAGCCAGATTGCCCAAGAAATCTTACGAAGCATATATGGAGCTCGAGGTAGCTATTCGGGAGATGATGGAAAGTGACACCCCAAGTTCGGAGCAATGGAAAGCTGTAGAGCGGTTTGGGAAAACAAGGTATATTCCTCCCCCCTAAGAACAGGTGTTAGGTGTTGAAGAGTTGATGGGCAAAAGACGTGGAGCTGTTGGGGCAAAGATTCGGAGCTGATTGGGCAAAAGACATGGAGCTGTTGGAGCAAAGATTCGGAGCTGATGGTGCAAAGTTTGTTATCTATCTGATTTGCACTTAGTGGTCTGTTAGGAATGGAGTTGTAACAACTTCCTAGTGGTGTAGGAAATTCAGTTACAAACTCTAATTTATGCCGACCATTCTGTTATTGATCTGCTGGAGGCAGACTTATTGTTTAATCTATATATTTGTATCTTTTTATGAGATGGAGGTTGGAACCCATCGAAGGAAGTAATTTGTGGAGAACATATCTGTCTTATTTTTGAATACCAAAATGAATGCATGAGAGTTCTTTTATAGAGATTCATGTATCATTGACGTTGCAGTCCGTGCTCTCTTTCTCTGTGTGATTGTAATTTTTCCTGTGTAACACTCCGTTCTGTTTTTCTTTCGTATCTGGAACATAGTGTTTGATGATTAGAATTCATATACTTATGCTCTATTCATCGTTTCAGGTATTATATGATTTTTATTCTACTAAAGTTGATATGGAATTCATCTTAGACGCTCTGTATTGATGGGCTGTTCCCTCGTCTCTTCTATTTCACCTTGACAAATGAAATGACTGCAATTATGTGATTATCTTGCCTTTGAAAAATCCTGTGTATGCATTTTGGGGATCTTTTTATATGTATATGACTCCGTTGCCCAATGGATATGTGATTGTTTCAACCAAATAAATAAACCTTTAAATATCGTTACCATTTAGTCTTGTAAAGTTGTAAAGTTCAAATTGAGAGATCCCTCTCTGGAAGAGAATACCAATATCTCTCCTAAAGTGGTTTTGCTGTTACCTCGGGGTGTACCTTTTACAACCTGGGTACATTCTGAGTGCTAACAACATTCAAGGCATAAACTAAAGAAGAAGTTGTTCACTGCAATAAGAAAGAAAATGACAGCGTTGATTTTCAGGCTGCATTTCAAATAGAAGTTCAGGATGATTCCTGGCTAGGGCATTTCAGATTTGGACATTTGAATTTTGGTGGACTGAAGTTGCTGCACACAAAGAATATGGTAAAAGTATTTCCATTGATTGACAAACCAGACAGAGTTTGCGAAGTTTGCATCTTTGGCAAGCAACATAGAGAGACTTTTCTAGTTGGAAAGTCATACAGGGCATGCACACCACTTGATATTGTGCACTCTAATATTTGTGGTCCAATGCAGACAACGTCCATTGGTGGCTGCAAGTATTTTCTTACTTTTATTGATGACTACTCAAGAAAAACATGGGTATATTTTTTGAAACATAAATATGATGCATTTAGTTGTTTTGATCAGTTCAAGGCACTCGTGGATAACCAGAGAGGACACCGCATAAAAATCCTAAGAACAGACAGAGGCAGTGAATACGTTTCAAATGAATTTCTAAATTTCTGCAAAACTCATGGCATACATAAGCAATTCACTGCGTGGTATACATCTCAGCAGAATGGTGTCGTAGAGAGAAAAAACAGAACCATTATGGAAATGGTGCGCAACATGATAGCAACCAAGAATTTTCCAAATGAATATTGGGGTGAAGTAGTCACAACTGTTGTATACATTATGAATCGATGTCCGACAAAGAATGTGAAGAACAAGATTCCTTAAGAATCATGGACAGGTATGAATCGTAGTGTTTCTCATCTAAATTTTTTTGTTTGTGTCGCATATGCTCATGTGCCAGATGAGTTAAGAAAGAAATTAGACAAGAAGGGACAAAAATGTATTTTTATTGGTTATTCTGAAGACACAAAAGCATACAAGTTGTATGACCCTGTCGCAAGGAAAGTAATCATTAGTCGCAACGTTCAATTTGTTGAGAATGAATCATGGGATGGAACCGTCGAGAAGAATGTCAAGATCACGTCGAATGTCGAGCATGAAGACATGACATAAGAAGTGGTTCAAACACCACAAGTAAATCAACCGGTTGCAACACCGTCGACTCCCATGACACGGGGACATGGTTCAACACAAGGAACATCAACACAAATCGCAGCTCAAGCTACACCGACAAGAACACTAAGAGGACATCAAATTCCATCAAGCAGTTTGACATCAACAGATCCAGTGAAGACAAGAAGTTTGCGTGAGATATATGAATCTGGTACACCAAATTGCTTCTCTCTCTTTGCATTATTTTCTCAAATAGATGATCCACTAACATTTGAGGAAGCTGTTGAAAAAGAAGTATGGGCACAAGCCATGGATGAAGAAATATAATGCATTGAGAAAAACTAGACATGGGAACTGGTGGATGTACCAAAAGATAAGGACGTATTCAACGTTAAATGGATTTATAAGACCAAGCAAGATGCTGATGGGAATGTGCATAAGCACAAGGCAAGAATGCTAGCAAGAGGGTTCACACAACAACCCGACATAGATTTCAATGAAACGTTCGCACCAGTTGCACGCATGGATACAATCAGAACTATTTTGGCCATTGCCTCACAAAGCAAATGGCATGTTTATCAAATGGATGTTAATTCAGCATTTATGAATGGTTATTTGGATGAAGAAGTATATGTGGAACAACCACAAGGATATGAATTTCCAGGGCAAGAACACAAAGTGTACATACTGAAAAAGGTGCTCTATGGTTTAAAGCAAGCTCCAAGGGATTGGTATAGTCGCATTGATTCCTATCTCACTAAGAATGGATTTCACTGAAGTGAAATTGAGCCAACGTTTTACCCCAAAGAGAATGAGGAAGGTAATATGCTAATTGTTTTCCTGTATGTGGATGATTTAATATTTACTGGTGATTTTGGCATAAAATAATTTAGAACAGTCATGGAAAGTGAATTTGAAATGACTGATTTGGGGCTCATGAAGTTATTTCTGGGCATTGAAGTTCAACAATCTGAAAGTCACATATTTTCATATCACAGTATAAGTATGCAAGCACAATTTTAAAAATATTTAATATGTCAAATTGCAAGTCAGTCCCAAGACTAGTAATAACAGGTTTAAAGTTGAGCAAAGATGATGATGCATCAATGGTAGATCCTACGCTGTTTAAAAGGCTTGTTGGCAGCCTTATGTATTTCATAGTGACAAGACTAGAAATTATGTATGGAGTAAGTTTGATCTCAAGATTCATGCACTAGTGGAAAATGAGAGATTAGTGACCAAAAAAATGACCAAAATCCGCATATCAATGACCACTTTTGGTTTGGCGATCGCTGGTGGCTAATTTACG
>LPNX010599605.1:4647-30409 GCA_001517045.1 Pseudotsuga menziesii | reverse complement strand
AATCCGGGAATACTTAGTTCAATGGAAGGAACTACCGCCAGAAGATGCCACCTGGGAAGGTGAACAGGTATTGCAGCATCCCAATTTGAAGTTGCTTGAGGACAAGAAATCTTGAGCGGGGAGGACTGTAATGTCCTCTTCCAATTAGGCCTTAAGCCCCCAAAACCGCTAACCTATGTGATTCCTGTGGGTTCAAGCGGTTACTGACAGCTAGGGAATCAGCTAAGAACTGATGCCATCCATAGAAGATCTAGGGCATCATCATTTGGTCGAGAAGGGCCACCGGGGCCAAAGGCCACCTTCGTGCATGCCATCCTAGCATTATTTATCCTAGCATTATTTAATAATGCATGCACTCTTTAAGTCTCCATCTGCATGCATGCAAGTCAATGGCAAATTAGAAGATAAAGTGACCTAATTAGGTCAAAGATTAGGTTTTGCGCAGTTGAACTTTATAAATAGAGGATAAAGCGAAAGGAGACTTCACTTTGGATTATTATTATTTTGGGAGCTCTTGGATAGCAGCACAGCGTGCAACACAGCAGTTGGGGTTGGAGACGGAGTCTTCAGCTAACAGGATTTCGGCAGTGAAACATCTGTCCTAGTCTTATTCCGGGTAAGCCATACAGGTTCACCACTTGTTCTTTATTCATTCATCAGTTATCTAGTACATGGTATAGATCGTTGCAGGGACACGTGTGCAGCCGTAAGAGGGGATTTTCAGCCAGAAAGCCCTAATCAGTTGTTGGGCCTTCAGATCCCAGTTTCCTTCCGAAACTCAGGCACCATTCTCATCATCAGCTTCATACTCCGGTACCCGGTGATTATCAGATCCATCAGGGCTCATCCGAAGCAGTTATTAGCAGTTTCAGGGTTCCAGGGCGTGAGTAGCTGCCTCTCTGAAGCAATTCGCTACCCTGCCTAGAGGTCTCAGAACCTCCGCATGCATCAGGCATTCTCTCCGGCACTGAAAACCTATCGACCCGGCAAATTCGTAGTTCCATCGGACACCTCCTTCCTTGAGGGTGTCACCCTTTTCTGACTGGGGCGTCTTGTTGCTGGGGTTCACCTGGAGCAGAGGAGATCCACCTATTTTCCGATCCAGTATCCGGTGCTTGCATACTTTCTCCAGAGCAGTTCAGCCGGCTTATCAGTGGTAAGTGTTCATTCTATCTCGCAAACCCTAACCCTAATTTTTCCTATAAAATAGGGATTTTTGTTTGGCAGTCTGCATGCCCCGTTGGATCAGCATATTTGTATAGAAATAGAAAATATCGGGATTTGGGATATTACAATCCTCCTGTTCCACAACTCACCCTGACTGCTGTTGATGCTGACCAGAGCCTTTGCAGACTTGAAGTGTAATCTATACACCTTCCCGCTCCGGATCCCAATCACCCGATCCAAACTCCTATTTGACCCCTTGGGCCTGATATACACTCTATGGTCTCGGAACTTCACCTGAAATCCCTTGTCCTCCAGGGTGGAAACAGATATGAGGTTCTTGGTCAACCCTGGAACGTACAATACATCATCAAAACTAAGGGGTTTGCTAGACTCCCTCTGAAACGAAACAGTACCAACTCCGTACGCCTGATACTGCACATCATCCCCCGTCTCAATGTGGAGATTTAATCCACCCTCCTCCAAGCTCTTGAAGAACCTCTTATGTCCCGTCATATGACAAGATGCTCCACTTTCAACATACCAAACGTTGCTGCCTTTGGTGCTTGCCATGCAAGCTATCAAACAAAAGTCTTCGTCGAAGTTTTTGTTGAACTCCTCCATCTCTGCAGATCTTGCCATCTAGGTATTGTTCTTCTTCTTCATGTCTGGAAACTAGGAGGCAAAGTGTCCTTGATTGTGGCAAATAAAACACTTGACTTTGGACATGTCAAGGTTCTTCTTACCACCCTTCTTTTTCTTTGTCTTACCCTTTCTCTTCCCTGCCACAGCTAGAGCCTCTTCATCCACGATCTGTGGGGCATTACTGGATGAACCTGAACCTTGACCCATGTGGGTTTCTTCCTACACAAAATCATCCCACAATCTCTGCCAGTCGAGGAGCTTCTCCCTAGCCACCACACCTTTTGCAAAGGTGTCCCATGGCTTAGAAAAGCCATTGAGAGCTATTCGAACTAGCTCCTCATCCTCAGTATTAGATCCAATTGCTCCAAGCTCGTCTCTAATCTGTGTGAGCCTTGTGAGAAAAGGCACCACTCCATCCTTGGCCATCCTGGTACTGCGCATCCTCTCCTGCAGCTCCATCTTCTAGTTTTTGTTCTTGCTATGGTAAATTCCTTCCAAAGCCTTCCACATTTCCAATGCAGTGTTCTTCTCAGAAAGGTGAGGGACTACATGGTCCTTCACCCCATCCAAGATGATCAACATAGCTTTGGAGTCTAACTTCTTCCATCTCGCCAACTCTGTCGGATCTGTGGGCGCAACCTTTGTGGAGTCAATGTGCTCCTCTGCATCACTGAAATCCAGGATCCTTATGATCCTTTCTTTCCAAGTAGAAAAATTCTGAGCCCCTTGGAGTCTATCCTCAACTCTCAACTGTACAGCGATAGTGAAGTGTACCTTTCAAACCCTAGATTTGAACAATAAGTTGTGTCTAAAATAGATCTGCCCTCGATCTATCAATATTGTTGCAGTTTCTCAAATTTAGCTCACTATAGCTCTTATACCATGTAAATTTTCCTTTAAAACTCAAACTAGGGATAAATAGTATATATTTAATTTCTACTGATAACCACACGAGTTTCTTTTACTAGTAATGCAGCGGAAAGTAAATACTGAGAAACATCAATATAAAAACTGTGTTTTGGGCATGGAAACCGCGGATAAAACCCAAGATGGGAAAACCGATGCAGCAGTCAGATATGAAATTTTATTATGAAGTTATAGAGTAATTACAATCCAGCAGAGGAATACACCCAACCTGGCAAAATAGAGCCTCTGCAAAAATTCACTGAGCAAACCCAACCGAAATGGTATGGCCCCCTGCGCAGTTGTACAACTTCCTGCGTCGGCAGTACGGCCCTCTACGTCAATTGTACAGATCCGTACTGCTGTCATACGACCTCTTCCAAATCAGTATGGTCTCCTGCTGGGTGAATGTGTACAGCCCCTGATGCTCTGCAGGATCTTCCTGTGAATCCTCCGAATCAAGCTCCTCCATCTTCTCTGCAAACTTCTCTATATGACTTCTCTTTGTCTCTGTGTATGTGTATTCTCCACCAAATCTTCTTTTAACTCAATGGCTAAGCGAAAACCCTAAGCCTCACTATGGACCAATGGATGTGATCCTCCGATGAGATCAATGGCCAAGATTAGATTAGCCATCACTTAAATTATTTCATTTTTCACTTTATAAGAGTGATTTTATTAAATCAAAATCAAATTAGATTAATTAATGTATTTTCCTAAGTCTAAACTTACGAAAAATCACATTGATACATTCAGCTTCTTGTTTAATGTCTTCTAGCATGCAAGGACACATGCAATGTTAGAAGACCTTCCTTGTTGTCACTTTCTAACACCATGTTCCAGAAACAAGTTGACTATGGTGAGATCAGATGCATGTTGCAGTTGCAGTGAGGGAATTTTAAATTGTATCATAGACATTACTGTTATTAAAACTTGACAAGTTACAATTGTTAAATGTTGTCTTGATGGTTAATTTAGACAATATAACTGAGAGTTGTTGGTTAATTTAGACATTAACTGAGAGCTTCTTTTTATAGAAAAGAGAGAAGAATAAATTAAGCTAACTTTTTTTTTATACCTCCCTCCAAATACCTATATGCTATAGGATATTAAAATATTAAAATAATTGTTCCTCCTAGCCTCCCTGTTCTGCTCATTCTGGCAAATTAAAAGCTGCAGTTATCGATCTGATAATTGCACACAATTTTGAGTTGCCTGAAGATTTGAGTTGTCTTATGTTAGGCTTCTTATCTGATTTGAGCATAAGAAAATTTGTGGCCTTCTACAGAGGGAGACATATGGAATGCTTTGTTTCCAAACCCAAGTTGGATATATTTGTTTCCTCTTCAAATTTTGATGATGCTAGGCTCTAAATCAATTGCTTGATTTGCTAAATTAGTTACAGTGAGAAAATCAAATGATGGTGAGTTTACATCGAAGAAATGAATCCATGTTTTTTTGAATAATTGTTCAAACTCCAGCTTCTAATCCAAGTACTGTTTGATTCCAGGATTTGAGTTTTACATTAGATCATGAAGTCCAACTAGTTTCAAGCTCCTTATCAAGACCATTTTGATACCTTTTTAAGTGTTTGTCCTCTTTTATAGATAAGTATGAGATGATGGAATCCTGGAGCATCGTAAAGATATCTACACTCAGTGCTCAATCAATGATTCTTGTAAATCCATTTGTGATGCTTATTTGGCAGGGTGAGATTGAAGCACACGCATATGGTTGGGACCCTTTACATATTTAGGGTCCCAACCATATTTAGTTATGCAGTGGATGAAACTTCAATGTATTCAATATTATCGATATTGAAAATATGTGAAGTGTGGTTGTTACCAAGAATTTTGTGTTGTCCTCTTTTTTTTGTTCTGTTCTGTTTCGCTTTACATTCTACAGGGTATAAGAACACTTTTGCAGGAGAAGAATGTGTTGTTCCTTACTTTAATATTCTTCTGATAAAACAAAGGTGGAAGCAAATAAGAGGATTGCTGGTATTGTAACCAATAAAGCTAGAAATCTAATGATCGTTGATGTATTAAGGATCACCAAGACATACAACTTCGATGGAGTGCTCTTCATTATGCGAGAATAAAATGGTAATGAAGTAGAGGTTTATGGAGATGAAAATAAGATATCATTATGAGGATATAGACCAATCGCGTTGCAACTAACAAACGGCAAATATAGAGTATTAGAAATGTGTTATATGTGCCTGGCTTACAACATTTGATTTCGATTAGTGGGAATTTGCAGAGCATTTGAAATCAGATTTAATTATTATAGATGTTTGATTAAGCACTATGATAAAACAAAGTTCTTTCCATTGGTTTTAAAAGAATGGGACATATAAAGTTGGGGCAAAGATGATGCCATTCATGCAACCAACAATAGCAACAACATCGATCCCAAGTGACAGATTTTGGAATTGAGGAATTTGTGTCATTTACAATTTACAAAGCATGGTATGGTAATAGGTGCTCGATGTAGGGGGTGCCAAGGTGCTAAAAATAGAGCAGAACTGAATGCTTTGTGGCTAGTGTTGAAACTTAGCAGCGGAAAAAGGACAATCCAATTCCAATGTTATCAGAACCAAACCGGTGGTCGAATCGGCCAACCCTGGGAACTGGACAAAAACCGAGAAACAAACCAGATCAAAAAAACGGTTGAGCAAAAATACATAAAACATTCATATTTTCAAAAAATACATATATATCCATGTGCATCCTGTTGTCGCCCGAAACTGGCACGCGGGTGCCGAAAGCCCAAGTCGCGGGCGCGCCGGCCCGGCAACAACCTCTCGAGAGAGAGGCCAATGTCACCACACCTTCTCTCTCCTCGCTTCAGGCTGGCTCTTCTCCAGCTCTAGGGGGGTTTCCCTAAGTTCGGAACTCTAAGGCAGGTGCAGCTGAGGGCAGGGTGATCTGAAGAGGCTGCCTTAGAGAAACTCGGGTAGCAGAAAGGAAAATAAGTCGGACTGATGGGTAGGAAGGGAAGGGAGGATCAGTCCTCGAGGGAAAGGCCAGTGCCAGTATCAGAAGGGTGAATGGAGTCAAAAGGGGACTCAGAAAGGCTTTGCGTTTTGCAGAAGTGAGATCAGGCTAGTCCGCTCCATAATCAGAGGCTAGGAGAATGGTAGTATAACTGACTACTTTCCATTACTCCCATACCTCCAAGAACATAACGGCGACAAGCGATTTGGCGACTGCAAATACTTGCCCAACGTGCTAGATTGTTAGCCTTCTATGCCGGCTTAAAAACACAAGATTACCACTAAAAAACCCAACATGTCCAAAAACTCCACAATGAATTTCTTTATTAACTCTGGGAAAAAAATCCTCCCAGCCCAAAAACTTTCCATCCGTACAAATGAAGAGCCTTGCTCTTTTTATAGGCAAAAAACCATTCTAAAAAAGAATAACTAATATAATAATAAATGGGAAAAGGTAAAAAGGTCCACCTTTTTCTCAAATTGAAGTTTATAAAACTACAAACAAAACTCTAAAATAATTAAAGGTAACTCTTCCTTGACCCAAAAACTGCTCAAAAAGAAAGTCGACCCATCCACGACTTCCATCAGCTGCCATCGCATGAATCCACAGGTGGTTGCCTTAAAAAACTGCCACATAGCATGGCAAACCCATTGAGCTGCCACTGAACTCGGTCAGCGCGACATCCCCCTTAATCAGCAGCCAGCTCATGAACAATTGCCAATTCAGACACATAATACACTGCGTGATTCTCTCCGCTACGTCAGGAGCTGGCATTTTTGTTTGAAACCCAAGCTTTGGTGTTTGACAGCGGCTGTCAATAAGAAGACTCCACGCACTCGGCTGGTTTGATTTAACTTTGGCCAGACCAATGTGAAGGATCCCATGTATATCCGGCAGCCAATATAGACAAGGATTTTCCACTATGATTATGCGAGATCACTGACAGCTCCGAAGCTCAGCGAGATTGACACTCCACAGACCACTGATGCTGGCCCATCATTTACTGCTTCATGATCCCATTCAGTCTATGAATGTGGCTGTTATATCAAACCATTGGTGCTGTGTCACACTTTGGCGTTGTGATCTATTACCGCTGAAGTCTATATGCACAGAAATCCACGCGGAGGTATGTGACCGGGTTCAAGCAATGGGTTGGAAGATAGCCAAAAACGGTGGACCACCACCACTCCCATTTCCATGAAGCATGGAAAACCTTCTCAGCATTCCCGTAAGATTGGCAAATTATGTTTAGAGAGGGGTCGCTGATTGCCAACAGTTTCCAAAAAATCACATTGGCTACTTCAAGGAACCGTTCCTGCTCTCCATTCAAACTACTGTAAACATCAGTTTGCTCGGTGAAAAATGGAATCCGGGACCGACGTGGCAAAGTGGCTGTCGGAACTGAATCAACGAAGATTTTCCCTGTGAAAACCGCTTGGATGCAAAGGAAGAAATCGCGGAGACTAGCAGAGATGTTAAATACAATGACGGTTGCTGATGCATAGCTTTTACCCACAAATGTGTTCTCGGTCTGTCGAAGAATGGCTGATGAGAGCCTTGCGAGCCCGACACTAGCTCCAAAATTTATTGGGGCCACCAAAACCATCGAACCGCCTCCTGCCCATTGTTGTGTATCGGTAAAATCACCAATAGAATCGCAATTGGTAGCGATGAAAAGGCGTCCTTGGTTTTCTGGAACAAACACAACACTCTCCATTGCAATGAGAACGTTTAATATGTATGTTGTCTCTTAAACCTGCCTTGCAATCCTTCCACCATGAACTATAATCCCTGAAGAGTCGAAGGTAAAAACAGGCTCTGCTTGAGAGCTTTGTTTCATCTTTTGTTCCAGAAACAAACAATCTGTATTCCCTGGTCTACAATGCTACCATCACTGCAACAATCATGGATGCCAAGTGGATTTGCAATAGCATTGTTCAATCTGCAAAATAACTCATGCTTCTCCTTTAGTTGTGTAGGATGGAAAAACTCTGGAGATCTGTCATATACAACAGTTGCTTTTATGCCCCAGTTCTGAGCTAACTCGTGCTGCATGGCTTTTGTAACACACAAGCATTCATCAGCCATTTTTCCATAACTCTTCTCACACCAATAGTATAATTTCACAAGTGGATGTAATTTCCCAAGAGTCAAGCCCAGCAGAGTATAACCAAAGTTGTACCAATCAATGAGGAAAGCAGACTTTCTTATCCAGCATGCCCATCTTACAGCAATCAAAGTTGGGACAGGAGGATTATTTCGTCACGCTGTTGAGATGTTGTTTGTCTGTGTGTGATCAATTCCAGACCTTGTAAGATCCAATGCAGTGGCCACAAAGCCAGCATCCTCCAGTAAGGCAATTAACTTTTAACAGCAAAATGTTCCAAACCCCCACTATAAAGAAGCAGTCAATAGCCAAGTCTGGTTAATAGACAGAAAACATTCAGTTGCTTTTCTCAATAAATCCTTCGCTGCTTATGGGTTGAGCCCTAGAAGTCTCTAACCAGATCTTTGGAGACTTGCAGCCTTTGCCCATTTGGCCATATTTGAATGAGAATACCCGACCCTTTTGAAGCAGACAATAGCCATCTCGTAATATTTCTCATTGAACATCCTAACATTGAGAGCCGAATTTTCCTTGAAGTGAAATAGCTGCCAAACACCTGCAAATCAGAAATGATTGATACGGGATCCTGCAGCATACTGCGTAACCTCAAATCACCTGAACATCATGCTACCATTCAGGTGGTAACACATCCATGTGAATTCAAACCATTATATACAAATATGCAAAATTTCTCATGTATATAGCAAGTAAGAGTGTATAAAACCAAAATAGCATCGATTGCAAATACATATCTAAAGAAAAGTACATCAACAAAGAGGTTATAAATGGCCTCTAAAGTCAAAATATAAGCATATGATTGCAGTCTAGACTCTAGAATCTACAATCTAATGATTCAAATCATATATCAGAATTATTTAAGTCCTCATGCTTAGACTCAGAGTCATCATCTACATCCTCAACATGAGCATGGCTTGACTCCCCTAGGCCTGAAGGCACTTGTCTAACTGCAACATCAATGTTCACATCCTCTTGTTGTGGAAGAGGGCCCAAGTCCATCCACAATTAAATGTGATTGATATGGAGGGTGGGAACCTCTTTTTATAACATTAAAAGGGTCGTGGGTTAATTAAACAGCTCACACATGGACCCTTTTTTTTATTGAAATAATTTGAAATTCACTGTTTTTGGGGGTCCTTGGCGTTTTTGTACAGAACCAGCCAGTTTTGTACTGAACCGGCCAGTTTGGAGAAAACCGGGGCGGTTTTGTACGGAACTGGCTGGTTTAGCCTTGAAACCAGCCAATTTCGTATGGAACCGGCCAAAAACGGTTTGAGTGCGTGATTTGACTCGGTGAAGCTTGTAAACCGGTCCAACCAGGGGGGTTTGTTTTTAATTGGTTGGGTTCTGATAACATTGTCCAACTCATAAGCAATAGGTGACTCAAAAACAATAATAGATTGGCTGAATGGAAAGTCTAAGAAAACCTTATTGCTACAGCCAATACTGGAAAAAAAATTACAGCCAGCACTGGAAAAAGTGTAAGTTAGAGACATGTACTTCAAATTAAATTGAATTATAATAGGTGGAGCTGAATAGGTTAAAATACTGAAATAGAATTCTCTAAGTGCCTCCTGTGGTTCTTTATAGAGGGTTACTTAAATGAAATGCATAAGGTTTCGTCAGAGCCTGGTTGAATTTTAACCTTTCAAGAAACTTTAACGGAATGAATTAAATCAGGTTACAAGCCTATCTTAACTTTTACCTATGGAAGTGGCCCTACGATAACCTCTGTTGAACTTTTCAATTGTAAGGCACGTATCAACAATTATATGTTCCTTTAAAAAAAATTGTTTTCATCGTAATTTAATAAGTTTTCACTATTTCATGATTTCCTTTGTCCAAAGGAATGAAAAGTCTTTACACTTACCAGGAATTTATGTTGCTTATATCGAAATGACAACACAAACCTAAACGTTTCATGTATATCTGTTTTAGATACAACCACTGGACTTAGCTAACTGAAAACGAAAATAAAGCATGTGGTTCGAAGAAATCCTTAAAGAAAATGCGTTTTATGTAAATAGGTACTTAAAGGCATTGATGTTTTTATATCTAATATTATAAAATGATATAAAGAATTTTGAAATCATATTCTCAATTTTACAAAGCTATAATATTAATCTATGTTGCACTGGCCTTGGGGACAGGGGGGACGCAAGGGACACAGGGACGAGTTTCTGGGACGGCTAGAGTGCACCCCCAATTTTTCAGGGAACGACAATACTATATATATATATATATATAACATTGAAATAAAGAGTAGAACTAATTATAAAATTCAAATTACAGAAGGAAATATAAAGTATTGCCCAATCATCTTTGTCCATTATCAAAACGAAATAGTAAAGACTCAAGATACATGCCTAAGATCTAAAACTGAAAACTTTTAATAGTTCTAACTTCTAAGTTAACTATTAAACAGTAACTTAAAACTTGAAAGTCAAAACAGTAACATGAAAAATGAATCATTTCGAAATTTAAATAACAAATAAATTTATATTTGTAATGACATTTGTAAATACTAAATTATATTTTTATAAAACTATAATAGCATGTGCTGAGATTTTTACCCAAAAAAGTAAAATGTAAGATATCAAATATGAAATACCTGTGCTCTACAGTATGTTGTGGCTAAGAGGGGGCAAACTCATTGTGAGTGTGAGCCTATGTTGAGCCATGAACTCAAACTTTGAACATGTGCTGAGAGCCAGAAATTCAAAAGGGGATTGCGAGTTGTGCTCTTCAAGCTGAGAGGGACGCATGCCGGATTGTAGGAAGGGGAGCCATAGATAGGGGAGTCATGCATAGGACTATAGACAGGAACCGACAAAGCAAGTAGCAACACACAGAGTGACGGGTGGAAACATAGTGCAGAGGATTATGCAGGTGCTAGAGTGTTGGAGTGATGGGTAAACGATAGGGTTATGCAGGTGCAATGAGTTGGAGTGTAGGTTAGAAACGTACGATAGAGTAGAGAGAATGGGAGGGGGTTGCAGGTTAGAGGAATAAGGGGAGGTTTAGGTTAGATTTTTAATTAAAAATTTTAATTTTTTTTTGTTTTTTTTATTTTTTAATTGTGTAAGTTGAGGGACATCCAGGAGTCCCCGATTGGTCGAGGGACGTTCTTGAGAAGTCCCCAATTTTGACAGGTACATTTAGGGGACGGCTCATAAGTCCCAAAGTCCACAACAGAGTCCCCGATGAATTGGGGATGTTTCTAAGGAGTTCCAAAGTCCCCGGAACGCGAGAACGCAGGAAATGTGGGAAATTTTGGAGGGGACGAGTCCCCGTGCAACATAGATATTGATTTATATTAATTATACTGAAAAGTTGATAATGGCTACAAACTACTAAAATTTTAAGCCAATGTAAGCATGATGTTCTTTGTATTTAGGATTAACTTGTTTCCAAATTATAAAATCCCCCAATAAAACATATTATGAGGATATACCTTAAAATTGCTACAGGGAAATTGTAAATTTGCCGCCATCGTAGCATTTAAGTATATGTGTCAAGGTTATGTAGAGGTCTCTGCAGACTGAGTGAAAGCATCAGAACACTACACCTTGTCAACACCTGCACACCCAAGCTTCTAAGCAGAACTTTTGCAAATCAGGCTTTGACGGTATGGACACTCTTATAAATGTAGAGAAACAATTTGCATTAATGTTAACCTCAAAAACCCGATCGTCAAATTCATTCACTTTACATGCCTTGTGATTATAGCCCCTCTTCATTTTATGGCTAATGATATCTACACCTATTTGCCGAACATTCCCAAGAGAAAAGCAACCTTTTCGAAGCAAGTGACACTGCACTTTACATGTATTCTTATAATTTAATATTTCAACATTAACTTTGAAACAAATTGTCTATTTTTATGCTTAAGTAAATAAAATGATATGGCATATTGCAAGCGTAATTGGTAAAGCATTATATAAAAGACTGTTTAAAAACAGCCTGTGGTGTCGAGCTAGCTGAACACGGATTTCACGCTGAAACCCGGTCTGCCACTACCGAAACGATAGGCTTTACGAAGCAAGCAAAGAACAGCGAAGAACAACATGGTTGAAGTCTGGTCCAGATCGAAATGCATCATTCTTTGTGTTCGTAAGCTCGGCCCGCGAGAGGTCACGCGATCAAAACCCATCGGTAAGAGATAAAATGGCAGAGTGATTTTGGAGGAGGGAGTGATGTTTTGATCCCATGCTCTGCTGCTGTTGACTGATATTATGGCAAGCAAGCAGCTGTGACTACCCGCACGTCCTCTTTACCAAAATATGATGGAAATCTGTCACGGAAATTCATGGCCATCTCTGTTTCTGTCTCCATCTCCGAAGGACAAATCTGTCGGACAGTGTGGATGAGGGTTTTTTGTTGTTGTTTTTGGATTTGGCTGGCTTCAAACCACCTTTATTATCTCATAAAGTAAATAGGGTGATACGCCCCATTACTCGCTTGGTGGCTTGAGCGTGGCTTGCTCTCGACTAGATATGATGCCAGGCTTTCGACAAGCGTCTGGCAGGCAGATAGGCCGCATGCCCTCCTCAAATCATCGTGACACGAGCCATCGTTGATGCAGGTTCGATTCATGACCAGTGGTGATTATGGACAAGTACAACAGGGAATATTCCCTACAAACGCCGAACAGCTTACTAGAGGTGGAGGAGGTTAATTTTTTTTTTGGAGAAAAATATCATTTTAATTTGCCCCTAGCTTTGGCTTTGGCTTTGGCTTATGATCAAATACAGCGCTTTCCATGCTGCACAACGAAATCCTGAACAAGTTATTGAGAATATGAAAGGAGTATTATGCAAATGAGTAGCCCGGAGCATTGACTCAGTGGGTCTCTATGTGCCAAGTGGAACAGCAGTTCTACCTTCGACAGCTTGCAGGCTGCAAGGTTATTATACTTGCAAGTCCTCCAAGGCCTGATGGTTCCATCTACAAGGAAATGATTTCTTGCCTAACATATACTAAAGGCTGGTGGCGCTCTGGCAATTTCAGCCATGTTCTGGGGAACGACATCATGTCCAGAGGTGAAGAAAATCTTTGGCCCTGGAAACCAATATGTAATAGCTGCAGAGATGATTTTGCCAAATAGGGAAACGATGGTATCCATCAACCTGCCTGCAGGTCCATCACAGGTCCTGGTAATTGCTGATAAGCATGCAAATCCTATTAACACAGCTGCAGGTTTTCTCTCACAGGCCGAGCATGGGCCTCATAGTCTGGTTGTTCTTGTGCTGGATGGAGGGGTGTGTGAGTCTGAATGAAATTGAGATGGAACTGGCGAAGCAATGCAAAAAGTATTCCATGTGGGCAGTTTGATGTCAAGGCTCTGACTCATAGCTTTACTATTCTTGCCCATAACAAGGTGGAGCCAATTTCATTCTTGCCCATAACAAGGTGGAGGCAATTTCATTCTCGCCCATAACAAGGTGTAGGCAATTTCCCTTTCTAATTTGTATGCACCTGAGCATTTAATCAATAATGTTGAAGATACAGATCAGTGGGTGGATTATATTGAGAATGCAGGTTCTGTATTCTTAGGATAGTGGAGTCCTGAGAGAATCTGGGCTATGCAAGTGGACAAATCATGTGCTTCCTACAACGAATATGCAAGGATGTATGGGGGGTGTGTCATTGGATTCCTTCATGAAGTACATCGCTGTGCAATCCTTGACAGAGGAAGGTCGAAAATTCTTGGTCCACATGTCATTTGTAATCTATTACAACTTACAAGTTAATTAAGGTCTGCAGATTAATTAGGGATTTTGTGAGTTTATTTGAAATGTACGCGAGCCCAAGACCCCAGTTTTGAACCTGGCGGCTCTGATACCATATGTAGCAGCCTATATCCAAGATTATACTAAATTTAGGAATTATGCAATATTAACCATAAAAAATATAATTATGACAACCAAATTCTAAAGGTTTTAATATTCCAAATTAATAAATAAAGAGGGCAATCAAGAGTACATACCTGAATTTGTAAGAATGACTTACAGTTGGACCAATGACTGGTTGACCAAAGTAGGAGCAGACCACCGCGAGAAACAGTATGGAAACCACAATTGGGGGACTGCTCTCCTCCCAACCAACCCCTCAGTCATAGACTGAGAGCCCCCATGCCCTCACTCAGTAATATCAAGCCAGCCAACACATCAAAACTAGAATCCTATTCTACCCTCAACCTCCAAACCTCTATCTCCACGTAACCCATAGAACCATCCCTCGACCAAACCTCCCCAAAACAAAAAGCATAAAAACCCCAACCAAACCCCAAAACCCAGACCCCTCAATCAGCCCCTCTCTTCCCTATTTATGCAGAAAATTTCAAATTATAAATAATTAGAGTTAATTATGCATGAGGGCCACATGGCCTCCATGCACCTAATCAAGTATAATTATCTTAACCGCTGTTAATTTGTTTTATGAGTATTAGCTTGACTTTTATTGATATTTCTCTTTTATGTTTCTTCTTAATTAATTCCCACTTATTACTACTTTATTAGGAGTTTCTGAGGGATTAATGTTAAACTAGTAGCAACAAGGAAGGTCTTCCTGCATGCATGTGTTCATGCATGCAAAAGACTTAAAATAGGAAACCAGTTGTATTTAATTTACTTTTCTTAAGTTTACTTTGGAAAATAAATTAAAGTGATCTAAATTAACTTTAGTGAACCACTAGTTCAAGTGAAAGTGAAATTAGGGTTTTTGCTTTACCACTAGTTAAAGTGAAAGTGAAATTAGGGTTTTCGCTTTACCTAAAGTTATAAAAGAGAGATCAATTGGTGGAGAGAACACACACTTGTATTCCGACAGAGACAGGATATAAACAAGGAGAGAAAGTCAAACAAAAGATTTAGCCGAGAAGACAGAGGAGCGAGCAGCAGTCAAACAGAGGATTTAGCCGAGAAGACGGAGGAGCGAGTAGCAGGATCATCGAGCTTCGTACAGCAGGGTCCTACACTCAGACAGGAGGGTGTTGAGGTTTAGCTAGGATTTGCCCACTGATTCTATCGGGTACTGCATTCGCCAGGTTTGGGTAAATTTGCAGTGATTATAAAAGTTCCATATTTTCTCATAATAAAATCTATATCTGACTGTTGCACCGATTTTCCCATCTTGGGTTTTTCCGGGGGTTTCCATACCCAAAATAATAGTGTCAATATCGTGATGTGATGTTGTGATATATTTCTCAGTTTTATATTCCACTGCATACTGTAAAAGATATTCATGCGTGGTTATTAGTTGATATTTTGCATGCACGGTTTAGCCCTAGTTGAATATTAAAGGAAAATTTACATGGTATCAGAGCTCTGGTGAGCTAAAGCTGAGAGATTTGCAGCAGCAGTGATAGATCAAGGGCAGATCTATAGGAAGACACAAACCTAGACTTCCAGATCTAGGGTTTGACAGGTACACTTCACTATGGCCGTGCAGTTGAGAGTTGAGGATAGACTCCAGGGTGCTCAGAACTTTCCTACATGGAAAGAAAGGATCAAAAGGATCCTGGACGTCAGTGATGCAGAGGAGCACATTGACTCCACGAAGGTTGCACCCACAGATCCGGCAGATTTAGCAGCTTGGAAGAAGATTGATTCCAGAGCCACGTTGATTATCATGCATGGAGTGAAAGACCATATAGTCCCTCACCTTTCTGGTAAGAAGACCGTAGCAGAGATGTGGACGGCTTTGGAGAGTCTGTACCAAATCAAGAACAAGAACAAGAAGATAGTGTTGCAAGAGAGGATGCGCAGCACCTAGATGGCCAAGGGAGAAGGAGTGGTGCCTTATCTCACGAGGCTCACATAGATCAAGGACGAACTTGGAGTTGTTGGCTCTAAGACAGTGGATGAGGAGCTAGTTCGGATAGCCCCCAATGGCTTCTCTAAGCCATGGGACACCTTTGTCAAAGGTGTTGTGGCTAGGGAGAAGCTCCCTGATTGGAAGAGACTATGGGATGACTTTCTGCAAGAGGAGACCCGCATGGGTCAAGGATCAGGCTCATCCAGCAGTGCCCCACAAATTGTGGATGAGGAGGCTCTAGCCCTTACAGGGAAGAGCAAGGGGAAGGCAAAGAGGAAGAAGGATGGTAAGAAGAACCTTGACATGTCAAAGGTCAAGTGTTTTATCTGCCACAAGCAGGGACACTTTGCCTCCCAGTGCCCAGACAGGAAGAAGAAGAGTAACACTCAGATGGTTGGATCTGCAGAGGTGGATGAGTTCAGCAGGCACTTCGATGAGGAGTTTTGTTTGATAGCTTGCATGGCAAGCACCACAGGGAGCAGCATATGGTACATTGACAGTGGAGCATCTAGTCACATGACTGGACAGAGGAGATTCTTCAAAGACTTGCAGGAGGGTGGAATAAGGATCCACGTTGAGCTGGGTGATGATGCGCGGTATTAGGCACAGGGAGTTGGCACTGTTTCATTTGAGAGGGAGTTTGGCAAACCCCTCAATTTTGCTGATGTGTTATATGTTCCAGGACTTACTAAGAACCTTATATCAGTCTCCACTCTGGAGGACAAGGGATATCAGGTGAAGTTCTGTGACCATAGAGTGTATATCAGGCCCAAGGGGTCAGATAGGAGCTTGGATCAGGTGATTGGCAGAAGGAGCAGGAAAGTGTACAAATTACACTTTGAGCCTACAAAGGCTCTAGTCAGCAGCAGCAGCAACAGTTAGGGTGAGTTGTGACATAGGAGGATGGCACACTTACACCATGGAGAATTGAAGCATTTGACACAGGCAGTCATTGGAGTTCCTCAGGTACAGGAGGAAAAGCATAACCACTGCAAGGGTTGTGCTTTGGGGAAGAACATCAGGAAGCCTTTCCCACAGAGTGAGCACAAGTCTAAGGAGCCCTTGGACTTGGTGCATTCGGATGTATGCAGACCTATGAGAGTCCATTCGTTCAATGGTTACAGTTACTGTGTAACCTTCATTGATGACTATTCCAGGAAAACCTCAATCTATTTCCTGAAGGCCAAGTCAGAGGTCTTCGAGAGGTTTTGAGAGTTCAAGACTCTTGTGGAGAACCAAACTGGAAAGAAGATTCGAGTGTTGAGGACAGACAACATGGGTGAGTACACTTCCAATGAGTTCATGGAGTATTGTTCCGCTGAGGGGATCAAGAAGGAGCACACTGTGCCCCATACCCCACAGCAGAATGGAGTTGCAGAGCGGAAGAACAGGACTATGGTTGGAGAAGCCGAGGCCATGCTATTTGATCAGGGATTACCACTATTCCTCTGGGCCGAGGCATACAGGACTGCAGTATACATTCAAAAACAGGTGTCCCCACACAGCCTTGGGGAGGAAGACACTAGAGGAGGTCTTCACAGGCACTAGGCCAGATGTGAGTCACATTCGCATATTTGGCAGTGTCTGCTATTGTCATGTTCATGCTGACAATAGGAAGAAGCTGGACCCTTCTTGAGAGAAAGGGTTACTTGTTGGTTACAGCAAGATTTTGAAGGCATATAGAGTTTACACTCCTGCTCGCAGGAGGATCATTATGAGCAGGGATGTCTAGTTCGATGAGGACAGGACCTTGCAAAGATCTCTGGACTTACCAGCAGAGCAGCAGGCTACACAGGAGTCGGGAGTCAAGTTGGAGGAGCCAAATGTACAGGTACAGGTACAGACATAGAGCACAGGTTCTAGTGGTCAGAGGGAGTCGGGTGGACAGGATCCTTCAGTCCTTGACTTGAAGGATGAGCTGCAGCAGGAGACGAATATCCAGCAACCGCAGCATGTTGACACTAGGCCAAGGCCTAAGTGGTTTAGATCCACAGTGCAAGATTCCAGGCAGGTAGATCCTCCACAGACATCGTTTAGACGAAGTGTACCACTAGAGAGGCTTATTTATATGGCACTGATGACAGAGTTGATTAACTCTGAACCTTCCAGCTTCGGGAAGGCTGCACAACATGATGTATGGCAGGAAGCTATGGTTGAGGAGTATGACTCCATTATGAAAAACCAAGTATGGGAGATTGTGTCGAGTGGCAAAGGGGTTTTCACAGAAGGAGGGTATTGATTATGAGAAGACCTTCACCCCTGTTGCCAGGTATTCTTCCATTCGGACCATTATCTCACTAGCAGCTGAGATGGGTTGGCGTGTCCATCAGATGGACGTCAAGAATGCCTTCCTCAACGGAGTTATAGAGGAGGAGGTGTATATTGAGCAGCCAAAGGGGATTGATGTGGAGAACAGGGAGACGCATGTATGCAAACTGCATCGAGCTCTTTACGGGCTCAAGCAGGCACCTCGAGCATGGTACTCAAGGATTGACAGCTATCTACGGGAGATGGGATTTCCGCTGAGTGAGGCTGACCACAACCTGTACTTCCTGATAGGCAAGGTGCCTCTCATATTGGTCTTATATGTGGATGATCTCTTTTTGACAGGAGATGAGAGGCTGATTGGAGACTGTAAGTCCAACCTTGCAGTAGAGTTTGAGATGAAAGACCTTGGGCTGATGCATTACTTTTTGGGCTTGGAGGTTTGGCAAAGAGATGGATGCTTCTTCATCGGACAGAGGAAGTATGCAGTAGAGATCCTGAAGAGATTCAGGATGGAGGCCTGCAAGCCTATGGCCATACCTCTAGTTTCCAACTGGAGAATGATTGATGCATCAAGATCAGACGGATTTGATCCTACCTTGTATCGTCAACTTATCAGATCGCTTATGTATTTGGTCAACACTCGACCAAACATCAGCTTTGCAGTCAACTCTTTGAGTCAGTTCATAGTGGCTCCTCGGAGAGTGCATTGGACAGTTGCGAAGAACATACTTCGCTACATCAGAGGTACAGTGAAGTATGAATTAGTTTATGAGCGCAGGGGGAGTTTACAGTTAGAAGGTTTCACAGATGCTGACTGGGCAGGATGTGTAGAGGACCAGAAGAGTACTTCAGGCTATTGTTTCAGCATCGGATGAGGGGTTGTCTCTTGGTTCAGCAGGAAGCAGAAGTCAGTTGAATTGAGCTCGGCATAGGCTGAGGACATGGTAGCCAGCATGGCTACTTGTGAGGGTATGTGGCTAAGGAAGTTACTTGCAGGGTTGTTCGAGTGTGAACTAGAAGCTACAGTAGTTCACTGTGACAATTAGAGTGGCATTAGGCTATTTGAGAATCCAGTGTTCCATGACCGAAACAAACACATAGACATCAAATACCACTTCTTGAGAGATTGTGTTCAGAGGGGAACCATTCGGTTGGAGTACATACAGACAAATGAGCAGGTGGCGGACATTTTCACCAAGGCAATTTGCAGACAGAGTTTTGTGAAGTTCAGGGATAAGTTGGGGTTGCTACCAAATCCCTTCCTTGTTGAGAGGGAGTGTTAAACTAGTAGCAACAAGAAAGGTCTTCCTGCATGCATGTGTTCTTGCATACAGAAAACTTAAAATAGGAAACCAATTGTATTTAATTTACTTTTCCTAAGTTTACTTTGGAAAAAAAATTAAAGTGATCTAAATTAACTTTAGTGAACCACTAGTTAAAGTGAAAGTGAAATTAGGGTTTTTGATTTACCACTAGTTAAAGTGACAGTGAAATTAGGGTTTTTGCTTTACCTAAAGTTATAAAAGAGAGATCAATTGGTAGAGAGAACACACACTTGTATTCCGATAGAGACAGGATACAGACAAGGAGAGAAAGTCAGACAGGGGATTTAGCCAAGAAGACGGAGGAGCGAGCAACAGGATCATCAAGCTTCGTACAGTTGGGCCGTACACTCACACAGGAGGGTGTTGAGGTTTAGCTGGGATTTGCCCAGTAATTCTACCGGGTACTGCATTCGCCAAGTTTGGGTGAATTTTGCAGTGATTGTAAAAGTTCCATATTTTCTCATAATAAAATCTATATCTAACTGCTGCACCGGTTTTCCCATCTTGGGTTTTTCCGAGGGTTTCCATACCCAAAATAATAGTGTCAATATCATGATGTGATGTTGTGATTTATTTCTCAGTTTTATATTCCACTGCATACTGTAAAAGATATTCATGTGTGGTTATCAGTTGATATTTTGCATGCACTGTTTAGCCCTAGTTGAATATTAAAGGAAAATTTACAATTAAGATTTATAATTCCCTAATTTGTTTTAGGGGTGTTACATTTTGTGAAACAATTCCAGGGATTATAAATATTTGACATTATGGACATCATTCTAAATTTTGAAATCTGAAGAATACGCTCTTTTTGCAATTTCCAGTTGCACTATAGGTTTAAATTTTAATAATTGCATTGGATTTTATCATAATTCATTACTCATATATGTTTACTAATCATGATCTGTTACTCATGTGCTTAAAAATCTTGATTTCTTACTCTTTTATGTTATATTTCATTTTAAATTTAATAAATATATATATTGAAATTTTTGAAATATGTATATGGACAAACCCAATGGCGAATCTTATGTAAATCTCATCAATTCCAATCTTGAATTTGTACCCAAACCATGCGACTTACACACAAGATAGATCAGCCCATGGCGTAATGTGAATATTACACCATTTCAGCGCCATTCCTCACTTCCATTAATCTTCCATATGTAATAATGTATCCACTTATGAGCAGTTATTGTATACCTCATGATTGCTTTCTAATTCCTCTTTCTGGATCCTGCAATGCTGCAACACAATCTTTGGTTTCTGATGCTAGGACCTATTGTACGTTTCCATGATCCAAGCATTAACTAAATAAGATTCATAGAGTTTAGCTGGTAGAAATCAACACACTAAGAGGTTTTCTTCCATCTTTATTTGTAGCAAATTGGTTACATATGATGCCAATTGCCAATATTTCCAACAGTTAATTTGTTACAATGGACAGCTAAGATGCTGCAAAGCGGCTCACTGTTTCTTATTTGTCTTTATCTTGTTTTGTATTCCTCTAACACTACCCTTTAATACAAAAACTTATTAGACACAACAATTTAAAGCTTGACAGTGAATATGGGTCATGCATGCCACTTTGGGTCTTACAGCAATTATCTACCCATTTTGATTTACAATCATGAGAGCATACACACATTGTCAAGTCAACTTTAGTCGCCTTCAAATTTGTGGTCTTTGGAAAATGTATCTTCTCTTGCTCATGGCCTAATGTAAAGATTACACCATTATTTCACCATTATTCCTCACATCCATCAAACTTTGTTTTGTATCCACCCATGAGTAATTCTTTTATACCTTGTGCTCGTCTCCTGAGATGTCTTGAGGAGTGTTTCCTGGGTCCTGCAACATGAACTTTAGATTCTGATGCTAGGACTTCTTGTACTTTTCCATGATCCAGGTATACTTTTATGATTCACAATATGACCCTTATGAATCTAGAAATATGCTTTAGCCATTTGATTTGGGTCCTCAAAATTTAATTCCTATTTTTATCCATTTAATCAGGAAGACCGCCTAAGCCATTTTCCTCATTCCACTTCAATTACCCATCACCATGTTCTTGAGAAAATGACCATCAATACTCCAAATTGCCAATGCTATGCCCTTATTGTGAGAAAAGCAAGTCATTTTAGCAAGCAGACTAATTTAGTAATTGCACTGAAGTAATCATGTTAAGTTGTAAACTCATTGCACATAGGGCAAATACCCTTCCTTATCACCTTGTTACAGCTATAAAATGCTCATAGATCGTACTTTTCTACCCAAACTCCCTATCATCTATTCAAGCTCATATCAATTCTGCAGGCAAAGATTTCAGTTACTGGTACCCCCTAGGAATCCTCGTGGTAGCCAAAGATCCCTACCCTATCTGAGTTGTGGATTTACATCTGCGCAGATTCTGGGCAAGTCAGTATCCCATAACGTTCTTTGTCCTGTGAAGTGTGAACCATGTCTTGCTGTGGAATCCCTGAGTTACCCTCAAGAAGGGACTCTATGATGAGCTCCCTTAAAGTTTACAAGTCAATGCATGCTAGATGCTTCTTGAGTTGGGGATTACATTGGCTTGGTTATTTAAAGGGACCAAAAATAATACCATTCTGAAGATAATGAGAACGATTTTGTGATAAATTAGATAATTGGCAACAAACGGTATAGCTTCATACTGTACCAAGGCAAGAAGATGCAAGAGGTTACAAGGGCTATGCTTAATCATTTACTAAAAGTCAGGCCTATGATTTTTTCATTGGACTCTTCAAAAGTATATGTTTCCTCAATAGGCTTCAGACATTTGAGACAACTTGAAGAAATCCACTTTGAGAATAGTCCTATGATCCACCATACTAGATTGGCTGAAAGAAACGACTCCAATATAACATAGAATTTTTCTATCAGAAAATTTATAAAATCAATACAAACAAATAGAATATCAATTTCAGCTATATCAATGTACACATTAATAGTAGCTCTATAAGCATCCACAAAATTACAGCTTACCATACCTGTGGAATATCTGTGGTGACGGTGCCTGCTTTGGGATTTGGCATAAGTCCACGAGGACCCAGTAACTTCCCTAAACTGGCAACCTGAAAGCATAGTTAGTTAAGCAATCACTTAGTTCAAAGAAACAAGTAGTAGAAAGGAAGAAGAAAAAAAATATAATAGGAGATGGATAATAAGATAATTTCATTAATGTTCATTAAATTACCACAAAAGTCGGTCAATGGAACTAAAAGGTAGAACTAGTGTAACTACAATCTGGGAGTGTTAAAGCCACTCCTAGATCAATCCTGAAAGCAAAATGATAAATATGCAAAAAGCTATAAAATAATAGTCTAGCAAAACGATAAGATAGCGTAAGTACAATGATGCAATAAAAATGCTAGAGAAAGATCCTGGTGCTAGGAAATAGAAAGAGAAGATGTCAGCAACTCCTAGATCAATGATGAACTAATTGCAATGCAAAATGCAAAAAGCTATAAACAATAGTCCATCAAATGGATAAGATAGTACAATGATACAATAATAATGCCAAAGACTGAATATATCAGTGCTGAGCAATAGAGAGAAAGATGTTTTATTGATGTTCTCCAGAAGATGTTTTATAGATGTTCTCCTAATAAAGGGAGCTCATTTACCTCATTTCAGAACGTTTATTGGTAATTTATTAACTGAAGTTAAAATCCTACTCTGGCTTAGTTAGAAATGTACAGTTTAGGGTATACTAATTGAAAGAGATCAATGCACTTCAAGTGCAAGAGCATTTCCAACATATAGAAAAGGAAAATAAAAATTGCATCATGCTTGATTTAAGTAAAATATAAAGTCACATTAGCCTAGATACAGGAACAGGTGAAGTTGTACTGAACCTAATTATTTAGAAAATCCAGATGTGTGATTATATCTATAAGCTTTGATATATTTCTGCTAATTGTCTCGACAAGTCAGGTGCCTGGGCTTTTTTTGATGGGGCAGCCCAGGGTGAACCTAGAATCTGTGGGGTCGGGGGTTCTCTCTTCCTTGGAGATGATTACTTTTTCACATCCAAGGTAGGTGTGGGTGTTGGATTGTATAACTTAGCAGAGCTCATAGCCCTATGGCTAACTCTTATGCTGGCCTTAGAGAAAGGTGTGAACAGAATTCAGTTTTTCAGTATATCTCCTGGTCATCAAATGGGTAAATAAGCAACTCTTAATGAGAAACTTTTTACTTATCCGTGTTCTAGATGAGATCCTGGATCTGTCAAGTTACTTTGCTCAGATCTTTTTTCAGGAGAGGAACTTTGTGGCTGATGGTATATGATTATCTAATGAGGGCATTCTGTTGGTGCAAGGCAAATGGATTATCAAAGAGCATTCTAGGGGGCAAATCATTGAACATGCCCATGCTCCTTTCTTTTAGTTTTTATCTTATGGCTCCTTTTCTATTGCATTAACAGGACAACTGTATTTAATGCTCTTTCAACTGGAACTTTAACTCAAAGAAGAACTTTGTTTTGCCTCCCGATTCACAGGGCATTTTTGCTGCTACATGGCTCAGCTAATCCTATATGCATGTTTTGCATCTAACCCTTACAGGAACTTCCCTTAAGTCTATCTGGCCTTATCAATTGGCTTCTCAGTATCTTCAGATTGTATTGACCTGAATATATTTTGACTACTAATGGACACGGGGCTTTTTTGTTGACAATATGGCCAACAATACTAGTTGCCGATTTTGGACCCTTTTCCTACATGGGTTTTTAATATTTATATATCCTTTTTGGCTTTTCAAATATCTTATCAGCATTTCCAGAATGTAGTTTCGTTTTTATTGATAACATTACGATTTTTTTTCCGATGGAAAAGAAAATGTTCATGCTAATTGGTGACCCATTACCTTATCGTCATTTATGTTACATGGACCCTAGTGATGCAGATATATATGTAGTTTTCATCCAATTTTCATATGATACCCTCGCACAACATTTTCTTCAGTCGTGTCTAAGAAATGGATTTCAGTTCTCACATCACTATTGTAATTTCCTTCAATAAGAAAGACAAAAATGATTGTCTTAGTATAATGCCTCTCCTACTTCTTGTGTTCTTTCTTTCTATAGGCTTTTAACAAACGTACATTTCAATAGTGCCAAAGATGTCATCAGTGGATTGACAACAATATATATATGACCAATTTAGCAAAGGTATAAAATACAAATTGTTTGAGATTGAAAAAAACAGTCCTATTTTTTTAAAACAAGCTACCATGATCAAACCTTAGAAACTGTAGTCTGGATAGAATATGGCTAAGACAGAAATAATCCAACCATAAATTGCATGGAATCACTAAGTCACCTACAATATGTTGAGCTTCCTTTATAAGTATTGTCTACTCGTATCATCAAAAAGACATCTTTAGAAGCATTCCTGACTTCTGCATGTTGATTTTTTCTGAGCAGCATCGAGAGCCATTCTCTTAGGAGAATGGGGACACCTGGTCCGGGACCATGATGTGGACCAGTCTAGTACTGGTAGACTCAGCTTAGTTCTGAGTAGTTCAAGAATGGCTGTCAACCTGGCATTACAGGAGTTGAAGTTGGCTAAACCATATAGCTTCTCTTCCGGTTTGAAACCATTGGTGGCCATCTCTGCCACTTAGTCAAATGTAAGATCTGCAAATCTTATCCCAAGATCTAGTAAAAACAACAGCAGTGTCCATTTATTGTGTTTTTACATGCTAAGCTCTGATACCATGTTGAATTTTAGCATTAGCAGAAATACTTAAAAATTTGCAGATGAACTTAAACAAATAACAAGTGCAGTAAAATAGCATTCATCACATCAGCACAATGGACACGGGTTTTTCATTGGGGAAACCTTCAAAGGACAAAAACCCCAGAAAGCATTAGTTGCTCATCTCGTAAATGAGATGACTTAGGAAATTCTTCAAAAAGTTCCTCAGACCCCAATCTGGGTTAAACCACAATTTACAGTAAGATTTTCTCAATAAAAATCAAAGCAAGGGTTTCAAACCCTAGTAACTGAAATTTCCAGATCTCACTGGAAAAGATCAGTACTGTCCAAAACAACAGTCTGCTCAAAAATATCAGATATGTCCAAAAATATCAGATCTTCCCAAAAATGGAAAGAAGATTGCCTGTAAAGAAGGTGGCTGCTCGGATCTGGAGAATGGTTGCCCGGATCTGAAGATCTAAAGCATAGTTTTAAAACTCGGACTCGGACTTGGAATCGGCCGAGGGTCAACTCGGGCTCGGACTTGGACTCGGCAATGAATCAGTAATGACTCGGCCGATTTGAATTTAACGACTCGATTCACTAAAAAACACATAAAATATTTAAATTTTAAAGAAACAAAAAATTTTAATATTCTGATCCATGATTCCAAAGCATTAGAGACAAAATAACCTAAGTCTGCCCATATATATACTATATACAATATAAGGATGAAGTTGTGAACATATCGAAATGGCACGATGTGTACTGTGCAATACATATCTCGAATATTGC
>LPNX010599587.1:247005-349319 GCA_001517045.1 Pseudotsuga menziesii | reverse complement strand
TCTCTTCTAGAAGTCTTTTGATTGCTTGGGTGTTATCTCTTTCATTTCCTGAGCTTATGATGTCTGCTTGCAACTTTTTAATTTGAATGGCATTAGCTTTTTTTTCAACATTTTCATGTTTTAACTGAACTTCCAACGTGTCTACCAAAACCTGTAACTTATTAACTCTCATCATAGCATGCAATAAATTTGAATAAATAATGTATCTAGTTTGTTTATGTAATTGTATTTTGTTCGGTACACTAATCTTGTCTAGTCTCACTTCCATTTCTGACATCTTCTTATCACTTACCATGGCAAATTTAAAGGTATTTCTTTCCAAGTCCCAGGTAGAGATCAAGGAAGTCTTTGGATTACTTAGACTTCTTACCCGCGGGAGTAGATCCCTTGTCTATTTTAAGGACTGATTTTGCTTCTCCACATAACTAGTCATGATCTCTTCTTTAGACTTGAAAATTGGGCTTGATTTCGTATTATCTACACCTTCAAAAGAAAACTGATTCACTTGTATAGATTTTGTAGGAAACAAAGCAACTCTTTTAAAATCATCTGAAATATCTTCACTCCAAACTCCACCATCTTGAAAATATTTGGGCTTTTTATGTGACCCATCCTCATCTACTTCCATTCTTTCAACTTCGAAAAGACTTCTCTTAATTAAAATATTAGAACCATCTGTCACTTGAGATACTGCAGCCGGTATACTGCTTGTATTTTCATCAGATCTTGGAATTTCCATAAAGTGAAATAAATTGTCCACTTCACTCAAACCTTCAACAACTTGGTGGTCGAATGGATTATTTTTATTTGCCTTATTTCTTAGGGAAATTATGTTATGGGGATCATAATTTATGCTTTTCTCCTTTTGAAATTCCATGTTTTCCAACAATTTTTCTATAAACACCAGAGCACCTTTATTTTTGAAAATAAAACAACCAATTTTGAGAGGGAACTTGATATTTGAAGATTTCTTAAAGGCTCCAAAGTGTTGTTCTTCTGCATGCACTCTTTGTCTCATATACTCTAATGCAAAGATTCTAGGATTAAGAAAGGCAAGCAGCCTATAAGGTTCTCCAGTAAAACCATATATTCTCAAAACGGTGAAATCCTTGTACAAAAACCAATCTCCGATCCTATCCTCAGGTGAGGATTGCATCATGCTTTTCATTTCCTCGAACACCTACAGTAGTACTTCGTCAAACAACATCTTGTATATTTATAACATGATAGAATTTGCAAATTCAAACATGTTGATTTGCTTGGGTAAATCTGAAGAGAATAAGGTACTCAAAAACTGCAATTCGGTGACATTTAAGCATAGTAATATGTTTAGTAAATAAGTTTGAGACCAAAAAACACTAAACTTTGGAAACTCACTCAATTGGAGATGTATTTCTTCTGATAAATACTCATCCAAACTAAAGACATGAACTGACTGAGACTCAGAATCAATCAAACTCATTTTTAACAAAAAACCTAAGATGACTTCATTGACATGACAGTCATCATCTAAACCCAAGACTTGACAGACTAAAGACACCACAAACTGAACTTCATCTTTGAAAATGTGGACATTATATGGAAGAAAAATACCATCTAGTGATTGACCATTTTTAAGAATACTTGACAGGAATTTACAACGGACCTCAGTTTCACAATTTTTATACACTTCGGCTAAAACGGACTCGTTTACAGACTCACGATTCTCGGGGTAACTGTCGAGCAAGTTCAGGTTTTCACGGATGAACTTGGCATCAATTTTACATAGTATCTTAGACATAGACTGAATTACAATAACTCTCTGAGATGAAGAATAGTTAACCACGCACCATTCTATAAATTTGGGAAAATGCAGGGTCTGTTCAACAACAAAATGATATAAAAATGATTTACAAGCACTTAGGATATCATTACCCTGCAAATTATATTGCCATAATCTCTCTTTGCTAACTGATACACTTCCCATAGACAAGAAAGGGTCACATACTCCTCTATCCCTATCAACCAGGTATTCTTCTCTATTGTCCAAAATACGACTAAACCCTTGCAAATCTTCTCCTTTGTCCATAACTTAGACAACAACGGTAATTTGGTGGATGAATTTTGGGCATTCGGGACTTACCTGTTACTGTGGTGGCATGTATTGGAGGTTGACTATTAGAGGGTGGAAAGCATGCAGTTCCTTTTCATTCGTTCGACATGAATAAAAAATAGTTCTTCAACAAGTCATCTTTACTTATATAGGAACCCACTCCGGAGGCCCCCTTCGACGGTTTTCGCCAAACCGCTTCTACCCGTGGAATGCACCACAATCTGCCGTGTGTGCTGGGGTTTCCATTCCGCTACCACCTTTTGTCTCCAACCACCATGCAAATCCCCGCTCCGGATCTGTCAACGACCGTTGATGTATTTTGCCTTTATTTTCTAGCCGTCAAATGAGGCTACACGTACTCTATTCCGTCGAGCTTCTCCATTTGATCAAACATGCAAGTCTACGAGGCGGAGTTCACAATGACCATAGATTTCATCAAGCCAGATCTGTGACCATCGATTCTTCATATCTCATCAAACACCCATATGTTCTTAACTTTCTCACATCTTCATAAGGAAAACACATTATAAGCCGTAAATCTTCATTTCCTCACTTTACACCATTGGATTATGTGGTGATTCATCGCTTGCTCGCCCTTCGTCATACCTTTATACCATAATATTTAACCAAAGTTCTCAAACAACCATTATTTCTTCTTTACCATGGTCCCTTTGACCCTCTGTTAGGTATAGGTGTTAACAACTGGCTCCATCTGGGGATGATATCCTCCCTGTGAGGTATCAAAGAACTCGTAGACCAGGTGCATGTCTTTAAACTTTCACAATAACTTCCAAAAAACTTGTCTTTTGTTTTTTCATAGATATAATATATTTTTTTAGAAAGGAATAGCATGCCTCTTGAATCTTAGGGCCTTCACTGCGGGCTTCAAACACATTCGGCTTACCATCCGTGTTGACTTTGTAAAGAAAAATAAATATTTACAGGATATAATACAATTTTTACCCTCCTCCTTAGGACAGGTCATGTTTTAGACATCTTCCATTAACAGGGTTACTATCCAGAGGAACCATGTTTGGATATTCTATAAGAAACATGTTTTGACCTCTGTATCCAGCAACAACATAAGGACCTACCCACATATGATCAAATTTTCCATGTTTGTCTTCTTTAGGTGCATCCCATTTCAAGACCAGATCATCAATTTGAAACTGTTCTTCTTTGATTCTCCTGTCGAAAGTATCTTTCATTTTCTCCTGATGTAACTACAGCTTGTCATCAACCTTATTCCTTTGCTCTTCCAGCTCAATAATTGGATTTATCCTCCTTTGCATGTGATTTTGTTATTCTTGATGATCTTGGAAATATCTCATAACTGGAACATCTAACAATGCTAGAAAAACAAATTCAGTTCCATACACCATTTGAAATAGAGACATGTCGATTGATCATTTGATACTAATTTTGTCATCCCATAGAGCATACTTGAGCTTGGTGTGCCAGGACTTCTTATTATCTTCCAACAGCTTCTTGATGATCCTTACTAAGCTTTTATTTGAATATTCAGCTAACCCATTTCCTTGAGGATAATAGGCAAGTGAATGATTGAGAATTATATGATATTTGTCATAGAAATCAATCATTTTCTCGGATTTAAAGGCAGCGACGTTGTCTGTTACTATTTTTTTGGGGCATTCAAATCGAGCCAATATATTTTCCTTAAGAAAATCCATGATTACAGCTTCAGTGGCTCTCCGAGTGGGAATTGCTTCAATCCATTTTGTAAAATAGACCGTAGCCGTCAGAATCCATTTGTGTTGTCCTAACGAATTGGGGTTTATCTCACGAATAAAATCCAAACCCCACTGTTGGAAAGGAGCTTCTATCATTATCATATTTAAAGGAAGAGAAAGTACTTTTCTCTTACCATAAAAAATTTGGCATTGATGACACCTGCTTGTTTCTTTATACACATCTAAAAATAATGTGGGCCAATAATAACCTGCTCTCAAAATTTTATTTGTAGTCACCTTCCAAGAATGATGTCCTCCACAATATCCCTTATGGAATTCTTTGACTGTTTGTTGAGCTTCATTTTCGAAAAGACAGTTTAGTAACACACCTCCAGGATCCTTCCAATAAAGATATTTATTTATAATACAAAATTTGGCAGCTTTCAATTTTATGGATCTCGCCCTTAACTTACTCAATGCTTCTGGTGCTTGTAGATTTTGAAGGACATAAACAATATCAGAATACCATGGAGATGCCACTAAAATCAGCCATTACTTCCACTTCTATATCCAACTGATTAACCTCGTGAGATAGGAAATTAATTTGTAAAGCTTCACAATTTGAATTAGCCGTCATCTTTGCTAATCCTTGTCCTTTAACCAGCTTAGTAGGCTTTATCTCTATGTCATACTCCAGTAATGTAGCTATCCATTTTACCCTTCTGCCTTTTGGATCAGGTTGTGTTAAGATTCCTTTACTGCAGCCGTTGGAACATGTGCAATTATATGCGAATGTAGAATATATACTCTGAAATCCTTCAATTCTTTGACTAAAGCATATGCTTGTTTCTCCATGATGTCATATTTTAATTCTCCATCCCTCAACATCTTGCTAAAAAATCCTATGGGCTGTTCCAAATTCTCATTATTCTTCTGCAATAAAACTGTTGCTATATTATATTCTGAAGCATATGAAAATACTGAGAAATCTTTGGTAAAATCTAGACTCACCAATATAGGAGCATCTGATATTGCTTTTTTTATTTCCCAAAAATACTTTCTAGCTTCAGCATTCCATTTCACCTCATGACCCTTCTTCAACATATCCGTGATATTCATTAAGATTTCAGCAAAACTTGGCAGAAACCTTCTTAAAAAATTCACTTACCCTAAGAAAGATTGTATCTCCTTTTTACTCATGGGTTCACCTACTTTCAAAATTGCACTCACCCTTTCAGGATCAATTTTTATTCCATCCTTAGATATTATATGGCCCAACAACTTTCCTTCTTCCAATGCAAAATTGGATTTTTTCGGAGTCAATGATATACCAAACTTCTTGCACTTCATGAAAACTTTCTCTAGATGATGTAGATGTTCTCTGTCAGATTTTGAATAGACTGTGATGTCATCCATGTAGATTACCACAAAATTCCCAATTTCTCCCACAAAAGCAATGTCCATAGCTCGCTGGAAAGTATCTCCTGCATTCATTAGGCCAAAAGGCATTTTTGCATACATAAAAGTGCCCCAAGGTGTAGTAAATGAAGTTTTTTCTTGATCTTCAGGTAATACTTTGATCTGATTATAGCTATAAAAACCATCCAACATTGAAATTCTCTCAGCTCCAACTACTTTCTGCAAAATATGATCCATCTTTGGCAAAGGATAATTTTCCTTCGTAGAAACATTATTTAAATTCCGGAAATCTACACACAGTCTGATTTCTCCATTCTTCTTTCTAACAGGAACCAAATTTGCAACCCACTTTGAAAACCTTAGAGTTACAATGATCTTGGTGTCAAACAAATTTTTAATTTCCTTCTCAATGATGGGAAGCAATTTAGGATTTATCCTTCTGAGATTTTGCTTGAAAGGTTTCTCCCCGGGTCTTATGGGAATAGTATGCTATATAATAGAGGTATCATACTCCTTTAGATCTTCATAACTCCAAGAAAAAACATTTATGTATTTTTTCATTAAATTCACATATTCTTCTTTTTCTTTTTTAAGAAATTTCTTAGATAATTTTATGATTCTAGGATTTTCTTCAGTACCAATATTCCTATCTTCAACAACATTCTCAACAAGCTTTACTGTAGGGTTTTTAGCCACATCATTCTGGTCAAAAAAAATTTCCAAAGGAATCAAACCCCTTGGTATGAAATTATATTTTAATTGAATAATATCCTTACCTCCTGAGGTTCCCTTTAACTTTTTAGCACCCTCATTTTCTTTGTCAGGTCCTTCATTATCTTGAAAAATATCACCATCATCATTCTCGATGTTGATATGAGTATTTACAAATTCTCCTGATAGTTCTAAAAATCTTCTGATTTACATGTCATCTTCAAACACCTGCCAATATTTAGAATTATCTGGAATAGATGGTCTATTCACAATGTCCACCTGATATTCTTTCTGACCTGTAATAGGGGTTTTGAATTTTCCAGCAGCTATCGCCAAAGAATCTGCCATAGTATTTTCATGTCTTGAAACCACTTGAATCGTGTGCTCTGTAAAAAAGTTACCAAGCATATCCCAAACTTCATTCCTATAAGCCCTCATCTGAGGATGCCTTGTTTGATAACTATCATTCACTTGGTTTATTACCAATTCTACATCTCCTAAAACTTTTATCCTTTGAGCTCCCAAATCTTTCAAAGCATGTAACCCCAGTAATAAAGCTTCATATTCTGCTACGTTATTGGTGCATTCAAATGTTAATTTATACGATAAAGCTTTGAAATCCCAAATAGGAGAAATTATAT
The DNA here is from genome assembly GCA_001517045.1 of Pseudotsuga menziesii. NCBI lineage: Eukaryota > Viridiplantae > Streptophyta > Pinopsida > Pinales > Pinaceae > Pseudotsuga > Pseudotsuga menziesii. The sequence continues at coordinate 342,765 of LPNX010599587.1, read as the reverse complement.
ACACACCAGCTTCAACACCTATCTTTGCAGCAGATCCATCAAAGCACATAGTCCACAAACCTTCCCTTTTTTGTTTTGCCTCCAAAGCATCTTGTTCCTTCATCTCTTATTTCTTGTATTCTTCAGACTTCTCCTGTAATGTGGCTTATAGATCACATGGGATAGTATCATTAAAGAAAATAGAAGACCCCAACTCAGTATCGACAGCATATATATGATGAAATTTAGGTTTATCTTGACTGCTCACTACATAAGGAGTTCTTTTTTCACTATATAACCTTCTGCTCCCATCTTGAACAGGAATCGTAGCATATGACATATCCATCTGTAAACTACCTTTCAACTTTGATGTCCAAGATCTTGACAACAATACCCCAAATTTAGGTGGAATATCTGCTACTACCACATCCATGACTATAGTTTTAGATGGTAATTTGTTCAGAGTCACTACCATATCTTTGATCAAACCAAGGCATTTTACTCTTCTAGATTCAAAAGAATACAAATACTTATAGGGTCTTGTCACTTCTAGTCCCAAACTTTCAACTACTCCCTTTGGCATTAAATTATGTGATGCTCCTGAATCTAACATAGCATTATGGATTACCATATCATGCACATTCAAACTCAAATAGAAAGGAGGGACTTCTTCATTTTTTAAATTTTCAACCTTTGACCCAAATGAAATAGTAGGATTATCATCATTCAACTCTAAAATATCAGATTGCGATTCCCCTTGACCTTTGACCATTTTTGTTATAGTGTCTCTATATTCATTGTTCCTCAACAACTTGTTAAATGGAATAGAAATTTTTAACTTTGAAAGCTCATTTTGCAAATTAAAACCAAAACCAACCATTTCTACATCAATTAGGGTTACTTGCCTCATTCGTTTGTCTCTTTGTACCTCATTTTCAACTTCTTTGTTTACAAGAGACTCTTTTTGCACTTCTTTTCCATTCTATATATTTAGAGAACTCGTGGAAGGCTAATTTGGATTTGCCTTCCCCTTATTTATGAAAACCTCCCTATTTCTCAATCTGATTTTCCTCTACACATCATCCATAGCATGTAAATAACCCCTTTGATACTGTTATGTCTCCCTTTCAAACTCCTCATTCCCACCTTCCTGTTCAAACATGTTATGTTCTTCTTCAGTAAGATATACCTCTGAATCCATTTCTCCAAAAAGATGAATTTCATTTTTAGTAGGATCCTCTTCATCAGCAACATAATTCTCAGGGAACAGTGGTCGAATTTGTTGTTCCTCTTGATTTCTTAGGTTTCTCATGTCTCTCTGCCTATTTTGTGGAAGAACAAGAGGATTTTGTCTTCTAAAATTTGGGTTCCTGATTTGAGGATCAATTTGTTCTCTGTTGAACCCCCTATTATCCATAGTTAATCTGTCCATTAATTTTTCCATCATCTTCAACATCATTTCAAATTTGATATCATTAGCAGAAGAAGAAGCAGAAGGAAAATTTTCTTCCTTTTTTCTCCTATCAATATCTCTATGTTTCATTTTTCCACTCACCATCATATTTGCTTCTACTTCTAAAGCATCCATAAACATTGCAGCAAGAGTCGCTGATTTTCTCTCCCTTAATGAAAATTAAAAATCATTATCAAAGGCTCCAGCATAATGTAGTTTAGGAGTGGCTGTAGAGGGTTTTATGTCTTCCGGAATAGAATTATAAACCCTCATGAACCTGCTGGAGAATTCATGGACAGATTCGAAACCTCCTTTTTTGAGACTGTTATACTGAGACAAGAGCTATAAAGGATTCTATTTATCATCCCACCTATCTAGAAATGCATTCTGGAAAGCATGAAAATTCATTATAGACCCATCTGGAAAATCTTTAAACCATTTCTTTGCCTCTCTTGATAAAATTTGGGCAAACAACCGCATTTTAACATCCGGATAATCAACTTCTTCTAATTCGATGAAATCTTCAAATTTGGCAACACGTTGCTTTGCGGTTATGTCACTTTCTCCATCAAATAATAAAATTCTTTGGGAATAATTCTAAGGAGGTCATGTAATAAGGCAGGCAAACGCAAGGGAGAAAATATGGCTGCCATTGGTCTTGCTGGGTTTAAAGGCACTGAAGGCTTTTGAGTATTTATAGGGGCAAATGTTTCAATCTTAGTAGTTTGTTGTAAATATATCTAGAGGGAATCCAAAAAATAAGATTCTAATCTACGGGAATAAAACCCAATATTCTTCATATCAGACTGAGATTTATTTTTCAACAAACTCCTTCCAACATTAACTTCCCATTCTGGATCAATAGGAGAATCTTGAGAAGATGATGCACCAAACAACGGAAAACCTAACTTTTCTTTATCTTTTCTCTTAAATAAATTTTTCAGGTCTTCAAAACTTTTTAAAACTTTGGTATCATAATTATTTTGTGTGTGTCTCCTTGAAGCCAGAATGACTCCTTAAGTTTTGAAAAAGTTTTACAATGGAATCACCAGGGCAAATATACAACCTTTTCTACTGACAAAAATTCCTATTTTCCCACAGAAATCTTTCTTCAAACTCTGTCATTCTCCCAGGGCAGATATGCACTTTCGTTCTCTGGAAACGGTGCCAATTTGTTAGCACTCAGAATGTACCCAGGTTGCAAAGGTAAATCCCAAAGGTAACATCAAAAACCACTTTTAGAAAGAAACTCACTTTTCTTTCCAGAGAGGGATCTCTCAAATACAAATTTAATAAGACCAGATATGAATCAACACTCAAAATTTGTATGGATGGTTGAAACAATTCACATAACCATTGGGCAATGGAGTCACATATGCATAAAAGTATTACAAATCATATGCACAAGGTTTTATCAAATGCAAGGTAACCATTCAATCACAGTCATTCATTTAGTTCATGTGAAACAGAAGAAATAATGAACAGTCCATCAATATAGAGCACCATAAGATGAGTTCTATAATAACTTTAGCATAAATATTTGTAAAATATCTGAAACAATGATCAGAGCATAACCACTATGAATTCTAACCATTCAACACTATGTTTTCAGATATGAAGAAAACAAAATGAAGTGTAACACTGGAAAAACAATCAAAAAGGAAGAGAAACACAGACTGTAATGTAAATGACATAGGAATCTCTGATAACCCCTCTCGCATTCAGATTTGTTATTCAAAAATATATGTCTTCAAAAAACATTCAACGATAATATGGGTTCCAACCCTCATCACATAAAATAAATGCACTTATATACATAAAATGATTTTCATCTTCCAAGAAGATTTATAACTGAATAATCGGCTTAATCAAAGACTTATAAATATATTCCTAACTCCTAGGAATAAACTAATTGCTTCAATCCTAATAGATCATTAAGTTAAAATCAACTCGGTAACAAGGCCCGTCCAAGCAGCTCCTCAGCGTGCAACACCTGTCTTCATGAATGGAGGATATATTTTGTTTTTCTGAATCTTTCTATGGCTCTCCATTACTCCGCACTTGGAACATCATATTCAATAATCTCCTGAATAGACACCTCCAGCTCCATGTAGGCTTCATAAGACACTTTAGGCAATCCTCCCCTGATGATCAAGAATTTCTGTAATACTTCAAAATCTTCTGTCAGCTTATCCATGATGACTTTCCCTGTCAGCCCCTTCTCCAAATCATCAAATTTAGAATGTTCCATGCGACTTTGTACCAACAGGTTGTGATAATGCTCTTGAGAAAACATTCCTCCATTTTCGTCCCAAAAGGAAGGAAGCCTATCTTCAAATAGTTCTTTGAAAGCCTGCTTGAAGTCATTAACCCATGAGATCATTTTGTCAGCTTTGTCCTGTACTATTTTCATTAGATGATGTTTATGAATAAATATTTTGGCCCACAGTACCATTGCTACTTTGTCCTTGACTCCTATATCATGCAATTTTTGGTATGTCAATGAATTTAAGAAATTTATCACATTCTAAGTTGTTCCAAGGGGTTTCCTCTCCATAGTTTCATTTACTAACTTGAGTCTTTGATTGGCCAAATTGATCAATATGCTTTGATCATCAATGAAATTCAAATAATTCCTGAATTTAGTAATTTCTACGGATAATGTATCCCAAATTATGTTCTTTGCTCCCTGGAGAGGACCTTTTCCTATGTTTCTTTTTTTCAATTCATTAAATTTCTTCTGTAGTTTATTTCTATCTTGCAATATATTGTTCTTATTTTCATTCACCTTGGCTAACTCAGACTTGATTTTTTCATTTTCCACCTTTAATTCTCTTATTTCTTCATCTTTCAGGATGACCTAGGACATGGGCACTAGTAAGTCATCTGTAGAAAAATCATTTAATGATTTTTCAATATTCACAATAGACAGGTCTTCATCCGTGGGATTTTTGGCTATTAGCTCATTCCGCTCTATTTCCCATTTGTATTTTTCTTCTTATAATTTGACAGCCTTTCCTTTATACTCCATCATATCCTGGTGAAATTTGTCCTTCTCCTCTTGTAATGCTAATAATTCAGATGATTGAACATGTTCTGTGCTTGGGATCTTCAACCTTTTCTTCAATACCTGAAGGGCATTGTCCTTCTCTTCTATAAGTCTTTTGATTGCCTGGGTGTCATTTCTTTCATTTCCTGAGCTTATGATGTCTGCTTGCAACTTTTTAATTTGAATCGAATTAGCTTTGTTTTCAAAATTTTCATGTTTTAACTGAACTTCCAACTTGTCTACCAAAACCTGTAACTTATTAACTCTCATCATAGCATGCAATAAATTTGAATAAATAATGTCTCCAGTTTGTTTATGTAATTGTATTTTGTCCGGTACACTAATCTTGTCGAGTCTCACTTCTATTTATGACATCTTCTTATCACTTACCATGGCCAATTTAAAGTTATTTATTTCCAAGTTCCAGGTAGAGATCAAGGAAGTATTTGGATTACTTAGACTTCTTACCCATGGGAGTAGATCCCTTGTCTCTTCTAAGGACTACTTTTGCTTCTTCACATAACTAGTCATGAGCTCTTATTTAGTCTTGAAAGCTAGGCTTGATTTCATATTATCTACACCTTCAAAAGAAAATGGATTCACTTGTACAAATTTTGTAGGAACCAAAGCAACTCTTTTAAAATCATCTGAAATATCTTCACTCAAAACTCCACCATCTTGAAAAAATTTGAGCTTTTTATGTGACCCATCCTCATCTACTTCCATTCTTTCAACTTCGGAAAGACTTCTCTTAATTAAAATATTAGAACCATCTGTCACTTGAGATACTGCAACCGGTATACTGCTTGTATTTTCATCAGATCTTGGAATTTCCATAAAGTGAAATAAATTGGCCACTTCACTCAAACCTTCAACAACTTGGTGGTCGAATGGCTTATTTTTATTTTCCTACTTTCTCAGGGAAATTATGTGATGGGGATCATAATTTACCGTTTGTTCCTTTTGAAATTCCATGCTTTCCAACAATTTTTCTATAAACACCAGAGCACCTTTATTTTTGAAAATAAAAGAACCAATTTTGAGAGAAAACTTGATATTTGAAGATTTCTTAAAGGCTCCAAAGTGTTCTTCTTCTACATGCACTCTTTGTCTCATATACTCTAATGCAAAAATTTTGGGAGTAAGAAAGGCAGGCAGCCTATAAGGTTCTCCAATAAAACCATATATTCTCAAAATGGTGAAATCCTTGTATAAAAACCAATCTTCGATCCTATCCTCAGGTGAGGATTGCATCATGCTTTTCATTTCCTCCAACACCCGGGGCAGCACTTCGTCAAACATCATCTTGTATATTTTTGACATGATAGAATTTGAAAATTCAAACATGTTGATTTGCTTGGGTAAATCTGAAGAGAATAAGGTACTTAAAAACTGCAATTCGGTGACATTTGAACATAGTAATATGTTCAGTAAATAAGTTTGAAACCTTAAAAACCTGACCTTTGGAAACTCACTCAATTGGAGATGTATTGCTTCTTATAAATACTCGTCCAAACTGAAGACGTGAACTAACTGAGACTCAGAATCAATCAAACTCATTTTTAACAAAAAACCTAAGATGACTTCATTGACATGACAGTGATCATCTAGACCCAAGACTTGATAGACTAAAGACACCACTAACTGAACTTCATCTTTGAAAATGTGGACATTATATGGCAGAAAAAGACCATCTAGTGATTGACCATTTTTAAGAATACTTGACAGGAATTTACAACGGACCTCAGTTTTACAATTTTTATACACTTCGGCTAAAACGGACTCGTTTACAAACTCACGATTCTCGGGGTAACTGTCGGGCAAGTTCAGGTTGTCACGGATGACCTTGGCATCAATTTTACACAGTATCTTAGACGTAGACTGAATTAAAATAACTCTCTGAGATGAAGAATAGTTATATGCGCACCATTCTACAAATTCAAGAAAATGCAGGGTCTACTCAACAGCAAAATGATATAAAAATTATTAACAATCATTTAGGATATCATTACCCTGTGAATTGTATTGCCATAATCTCTCTTTGATAACTGATACACTTCCCACAGACAAGAAAGGGTGACATGCTCCTCTGTCCCTGTCAACTAGGTATTCTTCTTTATCATCCAAAATATGACTAAACCCTTGCAAATCTTTTCCTTTGTCCATAATTCAGACAACAACGGTAATTTGGTGGATGAATTTCAGGCGTTTGGGACTTACTTGTTACTATGGCTGCATGTATTCGAGATTAACTATTAGAGGGTGGCAAGCACATAGGTCCTTTTCATTTGTCCAGTGTGAATAAAAAATAGTTCTTCAACAAGTCAACTTTACTTATATAGGACCCCACTTTGGAGGCCCCCTTCAGTGGTTTCTGCCAAACTGCTTTTTCTTGCGAAATGCACCATAATCTACCGTGTGTACCATGGTTTCCATTCCGCTACCACCTTTTGTCTCCAACCACCGTGCAACTCCCCGCTCCAGATCCGTCAATGATCGTTGATTTATTTTTCCTTTATTTTCTAGCCGTCAGATGAGGCTACATGTACTCTATTCCACTGAGCTTCTTCATTTTATCAAGCGTGCAAGTCTATGAGGTGAAGTTTACAATGACCGTAGATTTCATCAAGACGGATATGTGACCGTCGATTCTTCATATCTCATAGAACACCCATATGTTCTTAACTTTCTCGCATATTCATAAGGCAGACACATTATAAGCCGTCGATCTTCATTTCCTTGCTTTACACCATTGGATTATGTGGTAATTCATTGCTTACTCTCCCTTTGTCATACCTTTATACGATAATATTTAACCAAAGTTCTCAAACAACCATTATTTCTTCTTTACCATAGTCCCTTCGACCCTCTGCTAGGTAGAGGTGTTAACAACCCCTATCCTCCCTCTCTCCCTCTAACCCTCTCTTTCTCTCTCCCCTATACTCATATAAATAACTACCTCTCTCTCTATCTCCTTGTCCCCTACCCCTCTCTCTCTCGATATCCCTATCCCTACCTTCTTTCTAATTGCACTACTTGTCTCCAAACCCCTAACCATACTAATATCATTCTCTTTCCCACCCATACCACTAATAACTTCCCCTTACCTCTTTCTCTACCTTTATCTCTCTTTAAACGCCTTACTGGTATACCTACCCTCAACACCCACAGCTTTATATTTCCTGATACTCCCTAAGACCCCCTACTTTTTCCCTTTAATAGACACATACTCAACCCCATACTCCCAAAAATACAACTAAATCTCCTCCCCTCTCTATATATACCCTCTCTTTATCTAACCCTTACTAAACCCCTCTCACTCACTATCTCTTTATCTCTCCCCTACTCATCCACCTACCCTAAACCCAATCTCTTTCTCTCTCCCCCAAACCTCTCTTCCTTTGTACCTCTACCACTATCCCCACAATCTCTCTCTCTCTCTCTACCTAACCCTACCCACCCTCTCCCCCTCCTCCCTAAGGACATCAATCATCACCATAGTCCCACACCTACTAATAAAATTCCTCATCCCTATATTACTCTTCATCCTGCTCCCCCTAACCCTTACTAACCCTCTCTCTCACCTACTCCACCTATAACTAGTCCCCACTTGTTTCTCTCTTCTCTACACCCCTAATACTTTGCCTATATCCCTCTCTCTCTATCCTTAACCCCACCCCTCTCTCTCTCTCTCTCCTCGATAATCCTAAAACTAACCACCCCCTCACATTATCTCTCTCTTTCTCCCACTATTTATAATCCTCCTCCTTTAATATTAATGCTAATCCCCTGAGCGCCACCACAAACCATCCCCCCAACATCTCTCTCCCTACATACCCCCACATCCCTTCCCACATCTCACTCTCTCTCGCTCTCACCCTATACCCCTCTCTCTCCCCAACCCTCTCCCTAACCATTACTAAATCCATCTCTCACTATTTCTCTCTTTCCCTTACACTACCTACCCCTAACCCTCACCCCTTTATCTCACCCCCAACCCTCTCTCTCTCTTTGTCTCTCTCTAACCTCACTTCTCTCTAGTTTCCCTCCTCTCAAAACATCTAATCACCACTTGTCTCTACCTCTCTTCCTCTCACTCCCCTCCCACCAACCCTCTCTCTCTCTCTCTACCCCAAACCCACCCACTCTCCAAGTATACCCCCACCCCCTTCTCTCACAATCACCATCGAACTCCCATGCCTTCAACTAAACTCCCTCCTCCCTCTCCTTCTTTCCCCTTCCTCTCCATAAACCTTGCTAACATTCTCTCTCACATACTCTCTCTCTCCCCCCTACTCTATATAACCATAATCCCCATGTATTCCTCTCTATCCTGACCCCCTAAAAAATTCTCTCTCTCCATCTCTCTCTAGCTCCAACCCCACCCTCTCTCTCTACCACTAACCCTACCCTTTCTCTCTCTCTCTACTCCTACAACCAACAACCCATTTAAACAATATCTCTCTTTATCCCACTATCCATAATACCCCCTCCTTTTAAGTTTCTCATAATACCCAGCCTACCACAAACCATTCCCCCCACCATCTCTCTCCCTATATACCATAAAATACCTACCCAAATCTCCCTCCCTCTCTCTCCCTGTATATATTTCTCTCTCTCCAACTACTTCTCTCTCTCTCTCTCTCTCTCTCTCTCTCTCTCTCTCTCTATTTACCAGTCTTCCTTGTATCTCTCTCTAACATCCCGCACTCTTTCTTACCCCTTGTCTCTCTACATACCACACACCCACCAACTCATAATTTATACCCTCTTGTATCTAGCTCTATTACTCCTCCCCAAACCCATATCCCTTTTGTTCTCTAACTCATCCTCCCTCATAAACCCCATCACCCATACCCCTAATACATTCCCACTTATATTTCTCTCTCTCCCCCCCTGCCAACTCCCCACTCAACCTACCCTTAACCCCCACCCCTCTCTCTCTATCTCTCTCTCATTAACTATTTCACATACACCAATTTCCCTACTCCCTCCCCCAAAACTAGCATCCAACCTCCCTTGCTATTTCTCTACCCTATCCTCGTAACCCTTATAGAACCCATTCCCTCTATCCCACCTACTCCTCCACCTACCCCTAAACCCCACCTCTATCTCTCTCCCAAAATCGCCTAAAATATTCCCTCTCTCCCTCTCTCATAACTCCACTACCCCATACCACTTCTCAGTCTCTATATTTCTCTCTCTCTACTCCCAACCCCATAACCCCTCAACTATAACCCCCTTCTCTCTAATTTACCTACTAGTTGAAAAACCATAAAACTTATTGATCTCAATCTCTTTATATCCCCTAACGCCCATCCTCCACCCTACGTTAATAACCTAGCTCAACTCTCTCTCTCTCTCTCTCCCCTAACCCTTACTAAAATCCTCTCTCATTCTATCCCTCCCCTATGTTTCCACCTACAATTGAACCTGACCAATTTTTCTCTCCTCCAAATCCCTAGCACCATCCCTCTCTCTCTATCCCTATCCTCCCTCTCCCCTGTAACCCTCTCTCTCTCTCTCTCTCTCTCTCTCTCTCTCCTCCTGACCTACCCCTCTCTCTCTCAATATCCCTCTCCCTACTCTATTTGTAATTGCACTACTCGTCTCCAAACCCCTATCCATTCTAATCTCTTTATCCCCCCAATACCCCTAATAACCTCCACTTACCTCTTTCTATGAATCTATATCTCTCTCAACCCCTTACTAATATACCTACCCTTAACCCCCAAAGCTTTATATTTCTTGATACTCTGTAAGACCCCTTACTCTCTCTCTCTAATAGATACATACTCAACCCCATACTCTGACCACTACAACTAAATCCCCTCCTCTCTCTATATATATCCATTCTTTACCCCTCTCACTCTCTCTCTCTCTTTATCTCTCCCCTACTCATCCACCTACCCTAAACCATACCTATTTTTGAATCCTCCAACGCTCTAACCACAACTCTTTCTTCCTCTGTACCTCTCTCTCTCTCTCTCTCCTTCCGTAACCCAAATCCCCCTCTCCCGCTCCTCTCTCTCTCTCTCTCTCTCTCTCTCTCTCTCTCTCTCTCTCTACCTAACCCTACTCGCCCTCTCCCCCTCCTCCCTAAGGACATGGATTATCTATCTCTCACACACAATCATCACCAAAGTCCCACACCTTATAATAAACTTCCTCATCCCTATATTACTCTTCGTCCTCCTCCCCCTAACCCTTACTAAGCCTCTCTCTCCCCTACTCCACCTATAACTAGTCCCCATTTGTTTCTCTCTTCCCCAAACCCCTTATACTTACCCGATATCCCTATCTCTCTATCCTTAAACCCACCTCGCCTCTCTCTCTCTCTCTTCCATACTCCTAAAACTAATAACCCCTCACACTACATCTCTCTTTCTCGTACTATCTTTAATCACCCTCCATCAATATTGCCCACTCTTTATTACCCCTCATCTCTCTCCATACCCCACACACACCCACTCATAAGTTATACACCCTTCTCTCTATCTCCCTTACTCCTACACAAATCCATATCCCTTTTGTTCTCTAACTAGCCCTCCACCATCCACCCCATAAGCCCCATCCTCCCTACCCCTTATACATTCCCCCATACACCTCTCTCTCTCTCTCCCTCACAACTCTCTACTCCACCTAACCTTAACCCCAACCCCTCTCTCTCTATCTCTCTCTCATTATCTATTTCACACACACCGACTGCCCTACTACCTCCTCAAAAGCTAGCATCCAACATCCGTTGCTATTTCTCTACCCTCTCCCACTGACCCTTACAAAGCCCCTTCTCTCTCCCCCACCTACTCCTCCACCTACCCCTAAACCCCACCTCTATATATCTCCAAAAATACCCTATAATTTTCCCTATCTCCCTCTGTCTTTACCCATATCCTCTCTCTCTCTCTTTACACCCAATCCCCCAATCCTTATCCCCCTTATCTCTCTCTCTCTCTCTCTCTCTCTCTCTCTCATAATGCCACTAACCCATACCACTTCTCATTCTCTATCTCTCTCTCTCTCTACTCCCAACCCCATAACCCCTCAAATATACCCCCTTCTCTCTAATTTACCTACTAGTCGCAAAACCCTTAAACTTATTGATATAATTCTCTTTATCTCCCCTAACCCCCCTCCTCCACCCTACCCTAATAACCCTGCTTAGCTTTCTCTCTCTCTCTCTCTCTCTCTCTCTCTCCTGCTCCTCCCCTACCTCTCTCTCTCTCAATATCCCTCTCCCTACTTTCTTTCTAATTGCACTACTCGTATCCAAACCCCTAACCATACTAATATATTTCTCTTTCTCCCCCATACCCCTAATAACCTCCCCTTACCTCTTTCTTTGCCTCTATGTCTCTTTTAAGCCCTTACTGATATACCTACCATCAACCCCCATAGCTTTATATTTCCTAATACTCCCTAAGACCCCCTACTCTTTCTCTCTAACAAACACATACTCAACCCCATACTCCCACCACTACAACTAAATCTCCTCTTCTCTGTATATATACCCCCACTTTAACTAACCCTTACTAAACCCCTCTCACTCACTATCTCTTTATCTCTTGCCTACTCATCCACCTACCCTAAACCACACCCCTTTTTGTCTCCCTGAACCCTCTAAAACCAAGCATCTCTTCCTTTGTACCTCTATCGCTATCCCCACAATCTCTCTCTCTCTCTCTCTCTCTCTCTCTCTCTCTCTCTCTCTCTCTCTCTCTCCCCCCACTCTCTCTCTCTCTCTCTCTCTCTCTCTCTCTCTCTCTCTCTCTCTCTCTCTCTCTCTTCGTCTATCCACCCTCTCCCCCTTTTCCCTAAGGACATCAATTTTCTCTCTCTCACACAAGATCATCACCATAGTCCCACACCTACTAATAAATTTCCTCATCCCTATATTACTCTTCATCCTCCTCCCCCTAACCCTTACTAATCATCTCGCTCCCCTACTCCACCTATAACTAGTCCCCACTTGTTTTTATATTCCCTAAACCCCTAATGCTTTCCCTATATACCCCTCTCTCTATCCTTAACCCCACACCCTCGCCATCTCTCTCTCTCTCTCTTCGATACTCCTAAAACTAACCACCCCCTCGGACTATCTTTCTCTTTCTGCCTATTACCACCTAAGTTGTACTTAGTGGTTTTTTTTACCAAGTGAGCCTGGTGAACGGGACAAAGATGATTTGTTCAAACTTCAGAAGACATTCATAAGTGCTTTTTGTACTATATCACATGTGCATACCCCATAGGGGAATTGTAATAAACTATTCTAGCATGATAGTGTCTATAAAAGACTCAGTCTCTTAGAATTTATTTGTCAATCCGATTAGCCCAGGGTGTTTTTTCCCTTGGTAATTATTGGTTGTTGAATAAACAACTGATAATTTATGAGTTTTTAACTCAATACCTCCAAATTTTGGGTGGTTGGCTTGGCATTTCGGCCTATTGAGGTTATTAGAGTATAAACATGTTAGGCATCATGGTCGAGTCATATGAACATGTCTAAGTCCCCCTAGGTTTTTAATTTTTTAATTTTTTAAATTTTTGTTAGTTTTAATTTTTCCACAAAACTTAGGATATTTTTTAATAGTCTAATTAGAAAAATTGGTTTTGTAATAAAAGTGGGCTCAAAAACTAGTTTCAGTCATGGGGGTGCTCAGTTTCAAGCTCAGAGCGCCATGTAAATCGATAGACCCACTTTTTCTAAGTTTTGAGTGATTTGTCCATCACTCAGGTAAAAAATCCCTAAAAATCAAATATTGATTATTTAATTGATACATTAATTAAATAATGGAGGAAACCCCAAATCCTAAATCATTGGGATTTGCTTCAATTTGACTGAAATCAGTCTCATCGGCTTGGGATTGACTGGATCTGACCATCCCTTGATAGAAGGAGGTGATTTGGGCTGAATAGAGAGTACATTTATGCATGCAATCTTGGGAATTGCACCCTACCTCTCTCCTCCAGACATGTGGGCTCATCTAGATTAGTTTTGGTGGATGCTTCAGTTCATAGATTGAGGTGTCAGTCAGATCAGCTCTCTGATTAATAGTTGCATTCAGTGAGACTTAGATAAGACTCAGATAGACTTAGATCAGGCTCAGATTCACTCCATATACAACTCCAATCTCTCTATCCTTCGGAATTGTGCTCCCCTGGGCTAGATTTCCTCTTTTTGCTATAAATAAAGTTTCCATTTCCTCTTCCAAACTAGTTAGAACTGGGATTGAGGTACTGTTGCTATTGTATTGTTGTTATTGTTCATTTGAAATAAATAGAATCTTTGGAGGCAAGACAGTGTCATGTTATTGTGTGTGTGATGAGCATTGCCATGTTTTACTGAGGTAACCTGTATCTATGTTCATAATTTATTGATTGTTCATGGATTCATTGCAAAAGATTGATAATAAGTTTATTATGATATTTATAGGAAAGGATTTTGTTAATAATTTTATTGGCCATCTCTTTCCTTTTGATGCATGTTTAGAGATCTAGATTCAACCTATTTTATAAGTTTATATGCATGCTATTCAGAAATCTCTGTTTATGTATTAACTCGATCTCACAATAATTTTGGAAAGTCTTTGGATTCAGTTGCAGGTTCCTATATTGGAGAGGGTTTTAATCTAGCTTGCTTCCTCACTTTCTCCAAAACTTTCTCAAAGGCATAGTCCCTCGACATTCCACCGGAAAGCTCCACGGTTGATCTTCAAGTATTCCAACACTCTTTCTCTCTCTTCCTCCTTATAAAAATCCAAATATTACCTAGTTACTCTAGTTACAAGCTTTGTTATCATTTATATATGTCATATTAAATTAAAACTTACATAGATCTATTATTTCAAATCTCATAATCTAGATCTCATTTCTAAAAGGTCTCATTAAGCAATCTAGATCTAGTTAAGGGAAATCATCCATTTTGCATGGCAATTTAAAGAAAATACATAGGTTGCATGAATTAGATTTATATTTCTGTTTTAAAAAGAATAAATCCAGCAATCAATGTATATCTCATTGGATTCCCAAATATCAAGCCAAGATCCCAACGAAAGCTTTCTTTTCTTGGTTCCTTTTTCACCGTTTTAGCTAGTTTTAACTCAGTTTTGTTTGGTTTAAAGTAGGATGACCCAAAGGTAATTTCAAAGTGATTTTGGGAATATTTCATTCTAACATGCTCACTGTATTTTAGCAGGAATAACAGAAATAAGAGAAGCTGCTGTTTGAAAGTGGCTTTGGGATCGTTGAAATCCCCCCATGGGGCTTCCCTTTGACTGTAAATTTTAAATTTTGGGAAAGTTGTAAGATATTGGTTTCATTCCATATAATAGCCAAAGATAATTCATATAATTTTATTGATATTGTAACAGCATATAATAAATTTTTTCTTCGAATAGGCTCTTTCGAGCCCATTCCTCATCCCCCATTGGGGGATTCACACCTTTTTTGTTATTTTTTGCATTGTCATATTTCTATTCTCTTTAGATTAGTTTCATTCATAAAAAAAAATTATTTGATTACTTTATCATATATTCCACATTTCAGTATCAAAGTACCTTGAATACTTATCCCACGACTTTCCGATTGACCCACAAGGGTAAGGAGATGCGTGGTAGGAATAATTAGAAAACTTGTTATTTGTTTCTACTTACTGCTTATTGTTAATTTCTATAATTAATTGTTATAAAATCAACCCCCTCCTTGATTCCCCGATTGAGGTCCACTTGAACCAAAAGAGGTTCCTAGAGGGTTTTTTATTTCTAAGAAAACACATCCTTTAAAACTCACTAAAATTGACAAGACTTCGGTGTGTATGCTCTCTAATTGGTTGCGATTCATCCAATTAGTCAAGCTGCATCAAAAGAAATGTGAGTGAATAGTTTAATTACTCTTCACCTTCCCCAATCTACCACCATCAGGCAAAAATCCAACGCCTCAATCAAACCATAAGCGGTGGAAAAATTCTCAAAGGAAGCGAAAACTCCTGAAAAGTGACCTCGAGGCACCGATATCTGTTACACCTTCGAGTGCATTATGAAAAAAAGTCTCATAGAATCCATTCAGCTCACATATTCCTTGTGGGTATCCATGAAGGTTTAGTTTTGGACATACTCTAAGTACTGTCGGGTATATCCGGAGTGCCCCCCTTACCTAATTTTAGTCAAGTCATATTTCACAATAACTTAAAATGTACCAAGAGGCAATTGAAAAACATTCACGCCAAGCACATGCAAGTACATTGATTATTTTATTACTCCATTTTAAGGCACTGGCTATTTTCTCTCTCTCTCTCTCTCTCTCTCTATATATATATATATATATTGTGTCTCAGCATTGTGCTTTCATGCACTCATTTTTTATCTTGTCATCTATGGTTATTTATGATTAAATTTAAAACTTTTAAGTAACTAATTCAGTTTAACATCACCATACTAAATAATTTTTTCTTAGTAACTTAATAATGTCTACCCCGCTAGGCTTCATTAGGAGTTGAGCCTAAATGGAGGAGTCAAGAATAAGGTGACAACCTTGACTCGAGAGTTGCCCCAAGTACACACCGAGTGGCTTTAAGATTTCTGCCACGTTCCCCCTAAGTGTGTGAAAGGTGGAAAAACTCCCACTATTTATAATACCCCTCCTTTAATATTAATGCTAATCCCCCTAGCCCCACCACAAACTATCCACCTAACATCTCTCTCCGTACATACCCCCACATCCCTTCCCACATCTCAATCTCTCTCTCTCTCACCCTATACCCCTCTCTCTCCCCCATCCTCTCCCTAACCATTACTAAATCCATATCTCACACACTCTCTCTTTCCCTTACTCTACCTACCNCCTCTCTCTCTCTCTCTCTCTCTCTCTCTCTCTCTCTCTCTCTCTCTCTCTCTCTCTCTCCATAACCTCACTTCTCTCTGATTTCCCTCCTCCTCTCAAAACATGTAATCACAACTTGTCTCTCCCTCTCTTCCTCTCACTCCCCTCCTATTATATCTCAAAATGACACATCTCTTCCTATGAACACTTTCCCATGTTTCCGGCGCATATCGACAATTTCATGACGACATTTTATGAAAGTCACTGAAAAATAATGAACTTGGAGGACTCATATCTAGACTTTTGTAACTCTGTTTGACCTCATCTTTGCACCGTTGGAAACATATTTCAGTTAAATAAAACTTTCTAGAATACTCCAAAGTCTAAAAATGCCCAAAAATACCCTTAAAATGATATTTTTATTCATACTCAATTTTCCTTCAGGAAACCCACATATGGTACGTGACTTGCTATATATAATACTCACGTATGCCCTAAATACATGACTATTTTCATTGAAACCCGCATATACCTTCTGCATACGCGATTGATGTCTCTTCAACCCACGTATTCCTCCTAAAAATGTAATTTTTTTTTTTTTGAAATTTGGGTAGTTTGGCTAGTTATGCAACTGACTTTTTCAGTTGTAACTAATTTGTCTTCGACCATATCTCTTCAACAACATATAAATAGAGGTATGGAGGTACATGAGAGGGGACTTGAACTTTTTCATTGTCATGTTGGAGGAATTGGACTCTCTTTGCCCACACATTTTCCTTAGAAGCTATCTACTTGTGTTGCAGAGCTTAGAGGCTGAGTTCCTTTGAGAAGAGAAGCAATAGAACCAGATCAAGGTTTTGTGAGGTGCCCAACCTAAACAGAAGGTATATTTGTACTTCGTTTCAAGATTGATAAAGATGTGATGTCCTTCTTCTTCCCAAATAATTGTTCAATATGTGATTGAATATTTTTTTATGATCATATGATGATGTTAGTCAGATCATTAGTTCATGTTTATTTAATTATCATTGTTTTATATGTGGTCATGTTAGTTTGAGGAAGGTATAATTTGTTTTGTAGGTCTCTTGGAGTAAGAGGAGAAAGAGGAGCAAGAAGAGGATTGAATGGATTCTTGGATCAACCTTTGTTTGGATAAGGTATGAAGTGTTCTAATATCTTAATATTATTTATATTTGCTTGTAGAACCATTTGCATCTATCTTTCAACCTTAGTACATTGATGGCCTCTTAAACCCTAGCAATTAGATACTTTCCTTTACAACAGAACTGGCGACTCTGCTGGGGAGAGCCTTATCTATTTAGGGTTTCCATGTCTTTCTTTTAGTATTTTTCATTGGTTTCAGGTTGTTCTTGCCACTTATGAACACCTTCTAATTCTGATAGAACAATTCCCTTGCCTTCCTAATGCAGTTTTTGACCTTTTTTGGGTTTTTTTCCACCCATATGAGAGTTGCAAATTGGATAGTCGTGTGTCTGGTTTGTACACATGACTTGTTATATTGTCAACCCACGTATGATACACAACTTATCAGTAGTACAACCCACATGTGCTTGTACACATTACTTTCTATACTATCAACTTGCGTGTGCTTGTACACGTGACTTTCTATACTATCAACTTTCCTATGCTTATACACGTGACTTTCTATACTATCAACCTGCATATGATACGTGACCTGTCAGTAGTACAACCTGCGTGTGCCACTAAAACAATGTTTTTACACATGTTTGTGGTTTTTTTCGTTGTTGTGGGCTATTTGGTAGGTCTTTTTTGGTCCTCTATAGGTGCATGACTCAAAGGAGTTAGTCTCATCCATTTTGGTTGTTCTTTAGCTATCTGGTAAGATTTTTATAGCATTAGGGTTTTCTCTTTACTCATTCCCCCTACCCCATTTGCTTTGTTTTATTTTTTGCTTATGTTTGTGATCAACCTCTGTTAGTGATCTTTGTGTGAGTTTAGAATCTTGCTGGTGTTTCTTTCCTTCTTATTTTATTGGTTAACTTCACCATGCCAAAATAGTTGACTTGCCTTTCATGCAAGCCTTCCTTCCAAGAAGGGTTTATACTCACTTTAAGGAATTCTAGAGTTTGTTTGGTGGTTGTATAGTAGAGTTCCTTTTGATTTGTTCTTGTCATCTACATACTTTATTTTGTAGGTAGTTTTCTTTTGCATTTATAAAAGAAAAATAAAAAGAACATATAGTTGTCTAATATTCATGTAGATTAGGGTTTTGTCTTTAATGCACTGCATATCATTGTTTTTGAAAAATAAATAAAAAAGAAAATTTTCTGTGTGGCTTTCAAGTTTGCATTTGAAGAAAGAAAGAGAATAGTTTTTTGCTTTTTGCATTTCATTTCTCTTTTCTTAGTCATTTTGTTTCAAATTTGATTCAAAACACCACATAAGTTTCACACCATTTACCCTCTAACTAAAAACATCCTTTTAAAATAAATGATATAGTTTAAAAAATTATTTGTAAGTTTTATTTTATAGGCTCATACACCAACTATCTTAGTCTAGACTTGTGGATTAGGGAGTTTCAACTCTCCACAAGTGTTTAAATTTTAGACGTAGTTGGCCAGTCACTAGGTAAACCTTCTTCTATGTTTATTATATCTGGGAAGCTCCTCTAAAATTGGAGTTACGCATGCGGTCACATGGAGGCTTATACTAAGGAGATAACCCTTCGATTCCTTGTCAAAGCGTAGATCAAGTTTTTTGCACATCTGGGGATTCTGTCTTAAACAGGGTTTTGGGATTTTCTACCCTACCCATGCATACGAACCAGGATCGTGACCGTCCCCCCAGATTGTTAATATAGTTAAGGTATCCATTAGTCTCTTATAACATCTAGGGTTCATACACAGGTACACTGGAAGGCTATTTCTGGTTGACCTTGGACGATCTTGGAAGGTAACCCCAGTAGAAAGTGTTGGAGGGTGGTGGGTGATTCCTCTGCTTGTGCCTAAGAACATCTATAGGGATGCTAAGTAACTGTCTATCATTTTTCTTCTAGAAAGCATATCTTATACATGTTTGTCTATTTGACTTTAGGAATTTTTTAGTGAGTGCTCTATGGTTTTTCTGTACTTAGTTTTCCTTCAGGTGTGTACTTTGTACTTGTGGTTTCCTATCGGCATTAGAATTTTTATTATTGTTTGAAACTATGGCTAACACCCCTTTGAACACCAACCAAGAGATCCCAATGTTGGGAACTCCTTGTACTATTCCTTTCACAAGGAATGTTGGTGTTCCTTTGATGGCCACCTTGAATCTACCTGGATTCACCCTAGGGATACCAGTGTGGTTGTTTTCCAGTACTCCAACTACCCTAAATGCTCCTAATGCTTCTTAAGTAAGCTACTTATATCAAGGGCATCAAGACACTCCTTCCCTTTCACCTGTAGTTGATTCTCCTCCTCCTTTTACCTCATGTAGTGAAAGTACTCATACCAGTAATTGACATTCTAAAAAGAGTAGAAGAAGGAGGAATAGGAAGAAGGCACATAAGCAATGGGGCACCTATTCAACCTCTGCAAGTAAGTTGAAACTCACCACCCAACCTCTAGAGTTCATGCTGGGGGCACCTATCCAACCTCTGCAGGTCATGTTGGATCTAAGCACTCAACCTATGCAAGCCAAGTTGATCTTCACCATCCAGCCTCTATTGATCATGCTGGTGGGATCCTTCCAACCTTTCCAGGTCATGTTGGATCCACTCAGTCAGCCTCTATAGTTTATGCTGAGGGCACACATTCAACCTCTACAAGTCATGTTGGATCCATCAACCCAACCTCTAAAGTTCATGCTAGGGGCACACACTCAACTGCTGCAAAGCATGTTGATCCTAACCATTCAGCCTCTGTTGTTCATGCTGGTGATACTCATCCAACCTCTACAAGTCATGCTGGACCCAGTCTCTTGGATGCTGCAAGTCATGCCGGGGGTAGTTTCTCAGCCTCTTTGGTTCATTCTGAATACAATCCATCAGCCACTACTAGTCATGTTGACACTATTGAAAAGAATACCCGTCCAAAACACAAGCCTAATTTTCCTTGTAAGATTTGTGAGGGAGACAACCTTACTTATGAATTCCCTCCCATTTTGGAGGTGCAAAGAGTTTGCTTTCATGGTCATCCCATTTTTGAACATCTTGAATGTTTTCAACAACCAACCTCTCTTAGTCAGGTTGGACCCAATCACTCAGCCTCTGGTGGTCATGCTGGGGGCAAATTCTCAGCCTCTGTAGGTCATGCTAAGAGAAAACAGTCATCCATTTCTATTCATGTTGACACCGTTGAGAAAACTGGTCATTTGAAGTGAAAACTTAAGTTCCCTTGTAAAATATGCAAGGGTGATCATCATACTCAGTAGTGCCTTGCTATCGCAGAGGTGCAAAGAATGTGGTCCAAGACTCAATAATTTCTTTCTCTTAAACAAAATATAGTTTCTCAACAACCTACTCAACCTTTGGTTGATCAAGTGGTCGAGCCAATATCATATTTGGTCAATCCCGCTCTTTGTTCGGAGAGTGATCCTAATGTGATTGAACCAATTTCATATTTGGTCAATCCCACTCTCCCTTCGGAGAGTGACTTTCATGAAGCGGTTGAATCGATTTCAGTATCGATCAATTCCACTCTTTCTTTTGGAGAGTGAAGTGTCTTCTAGTCACATTTTCTTCACTTCTAGTTCATAACTTACTAAACAAGGGGACACTAAACTTGCTTAATATCAACCCATGCCAAGCTCTTGGATTGCTTCCTTTGATTAGGATAGCTTAGTTAATCTGCACCTTTTGAGATAAAGGTCAAAGTTGAACCATACACGGTTGCTCATTGTATTGTTGATGAAGGAGCCTTAGTTAGTATTTTTTCTACTCATGCTTGGCAAGGCATGGGATCTCCCAGCCTTGAGTCGACTGCTAGTTAGTTACTGGTGTTTGATAGAAGAGCTTGTATAGCCTTGGGAATTGTTGCTCAAATACCTGTTACTTTGGGTGGGAAGACCATATTAGTTGACTTCATGGTGATAGAATACCCCTTGGACTTCAATATGCTCCTTGGACGTGATTGTGTTTATGCCATGCAAGTTGTGGTATCAAAATTTTTTCATGTCATGTACTTTAATCATGGAAAAAAAATTATCACTATCGATAAGTTGGATTTTCTTGATCCGTCTCCTAACCCAGCTAGAGACCAGGTCTTTCCTTTATTGATTCCCATTGTTTTTATAGACACTACCCTACCATAGGTGAGCTATGTGGCCTCATGTCCTTTGTGTTCAATTTCTATTAAGAAGAAGCCTCTGTTTTCATGCTTACCTTCTCACGACTTGGTCCCAATAGTTGACCAGGTGAGTCATCCTTTATAGACTATGGATCTTTCTCTTCACTCTATCGATCCATTTGAAATTTTAGACATGTGTCCTATCTCGGATGATCTCCTTCCTTCGGATGAAGTCTTCCTAGAGTCTTTGATATAGTTTGATCTTCTATTGGATGTTGGTTCAGTTGTGACTAAATATAACCCTTATTTTCTTAGTAAGCTTGATTTTCCCATGGATTGGTCTTCTTATGTTGGTCTTGTTGAGTTTTTGGACTCTCCCTTCAAACAACAAGTCAGTCATCCTAATGAGTTTGATTTTTATTTTGAAATTTTCAACTCCTATGATATTGATTTTGATCTTGTAGACTCTATCTCCCTTGTTGATATTTTCTATCCTTCTGAGGTTGATCTTACTGATTATAAACCCTTGAGCCTTGGTGAAATAGAATCTTCTTCGGTCGATTTTGCCTTGAATTCCCCTTTTGTAGAAGATAGAAAAGTCACATGTGTTTCTGCCAAAGTGACCTGCATCAGAACTTTTCTTCTGAGTATGATTATGATGTTGTTGTTTCTTGGAGACAATATTTTTAGTTGGAGTCACAAATGTTTACTAGCCTCTCCTTATTGTTCAAGTTGTAACTGCATTTCTATGTATCCTGCTCACGCTTTTGAGCCTAATGCCAGCTTCCAAGCTTTTGTCTCATTGTATAATCCCTCATATTTGTTCTCATCATGGCTTAGCCTTGTATCATTTTTCCTTTGCAATTTGACACCTTTTACCTTGAGGAGATGTTCCCCAAGTGTCTTTATCCTACTCATGTTCCTTGCATTATGCATAGGTCTGTTCCTCGTGCTTGGAACTAGTTTCGCTTGCCCCTGACACTCACCTCCTCGCATTTAGAGCATTATTTCTACATTCCTTCGAGCTCATTAAAAAGAGTAAGGAGGCCATGATTTGACTTTTATGGACTCATTAAAACTTCACAGGAAATATATCAAGTTTATTTAGGCCCAGGTCTGACTCCTCAAAATAGACTTGACTTTTGAGTAAACTTGTCCATTCAGGCTCGTCAAGAATATGTGAATGGGCATCCACATTGGTGGTAGGTTATCAATTTCTTGGACCATATGGAATAATATGAGAAAGGAACACTCTCTTTTCTTCTGAATTGAGAAGAGTATTCTCAGGAATAGGTTTATCACTTTTTCAGACCTGAGGGACTAAATTTACAGAAAAGGAACCCCTGGTATGAGCTTAGTTTTCTCTTTTTCATGCTTTCGACCTAAACATGAAAAATATTCCAAGTGTACTTTATGTCTTTGTCATGCTCGTTAAAAACTAAATAACAAAGCATCAATTTTACTATTGTAAGCCCCATTTCTCATAATCAAATGGATCTTTCTGAGTGATCTTGCCTTCCTTCACACTCCTAAAACTTAGGCTATATGTTGCTTTTGAAGGAGCGTTGGGTAGGTGGCAATTTAACCTTTTTTTGACCTTCTTGACTAAGTACAAAAAAGGTGCACCTTACTTCTTCAGAAGCTAAGAGATTTCTTCTGTGTTTTTTTTATACTTTTCTAGCCTCAGGAGACTAAATTGCACAAAAAAGTCTCCCCCTAGAGTCTTCTGTGGATTTTTCAGACTCTCTAAACTATGAAAACACTGTCGATCATGTACTAGTTTGGTCTCATAAAATCCACAAATAAGTGCTTTATTAAGCATTCTTATATCTTTTCTTCGAGCTTGCCAAAAATGAAGAAGGTCCTGAGTTTTCTTTCTTGGACTCGTTAAACCTTTACAAGAAATAGGGGAAGGGAAGTTCATTCACATGTATATTACATCATGGAAGCATGTATTGTTTCCTTGAACAAAGCACCAGTTTTGGGTCTATCAATAGTTGGGTCCTAGTCTTTTGACCTTATCTCAATTCAGAGTTTCTTACTCCTCCATTTGGTTTCTTTTCCAATAATATGGGGAATATTTCAATGTCTCCTACACTGTAGATTTGTGTCGTTGGTCCTTTTGTGTCAAAATATGCCTAAGTCACTTTTGTGTCATGCTCACTATTCAAGGATTAAACCTTTGTTAGCCATTCTGTAGTTGCCTTGACCTTTTGTGTTGGCCATTCTCTGGTATCAGTTCATTACATCATGTCTTCAGTGGTCCTTATCATGAAATTCTGTACCAATTCCATATCCAATTAGTATTTGACTTACCTCATGTTTGATGATGAAGTATGCCTTAATTACTTCCTTCCAATGGATCTCTTCCTATCGAGTGCAACACATATTGCTCAGGGGAATGAGATTTATATTTTTATGACAATACCTTGGGGATTGCAGTCATCAGTGGCAATTTCCCTCACTATTGGGTAGTGGGAAAACCTTATGGTCTCCTACTTCATGGATTCTTCAAGTGTTCAACTTGAAGTCCTTATATTCACACTTGCTAGAATGTACTAGGTACCTTGGGGACCATTTTCATTAATGGTGGTTTCCCTCGCACTTGTTAATGGTTCTCATTATTGACTGGTAATCAAACGTTTTCCTCCATGTTTGACTTCAACTCCTTTATTCGCACGGTTAGGATTCCTACCTTTTGGGAGGTTTGGATTGAATACCTTGGGCCGACAGTAGCATCATCATATTTTGATATTGCCCAAGCTGTGTAAGACCCTATTACACTTTATATGACATTTTGTTGAGACAGAGATCCACCTTGTATTCTTGTGGCTATGATCGATTATCGAGTATGGATCCACCTTGTTCATTTGTGGCCATGAATCATTTAGATTTGATATGGCACCTTTTTTCATATTGAGTGACCATGATAGTTTCATTAGTTATACATATGTTGGATCCTCCTATATCTTTACGGTGATGATTTGCATATGGACTTGTATGTCCCAGACATCCATTTTTTATGACATTTATTTCTCTTTCAGGTACCTTTGTTCGATCCTTTCGATATTGGATTCTATGCTCTCTCCATACTTAGTTTTTTCCTTTATAATGTGTTTTGGATATCATATTCCCCTCTAACCTCATACATTAGGGGGCATATGTTATAGCTAAAAATGACACATCTCTTCATGTGACCACTTTCCCATGTTTTCGTTGCATGTCAACATTTCCATGACGACACTTCAAGAAAGTCACTAAAAAAACACATAACTTGGAGGAACCATATATGGAGTTATATAAATCCATTTGATCTCATATCTACACTGTTGTAAATATATTTTAGATAGCTAAAACTTTCTAGAAGACACCAAATTCTAAAAATTCTAAGAAATACCCTTAAAATGAGATTTTTTTATGCATACGTGAGTTTCCTTAAGGAAACCCATGTACGATACGTGACTTTATATATATAATACTTGTGTATGCCCTAAATATGTTACTATTTGCATTTAAACCTGTGTATACCTCCTGCATACATGACTAATGTCTCTGCAACCCATGTATTCCTCCTGAAAATGTAAAAAAAATACCTTTTTCAAAATTTGGGTTGTTTGGTTAGTTATGCAATTGACTCCTTTAGTTGTAACTAATTTGTCTTCGACCCTATCTCTTTAGAAACATATAAATAGAGGTAGGGAGGTCCATGAGAGGTGACTTGAACTTTTGCATTGTCATGCTAGAGGAACTAGGACTCTCTTTTCCCACATCTTTTCCCTAGAAAATATTTTCTCGTGTTGCAGAGCTTAGAGGCTGATTTCCTTGGAGAAGAGAAGCAGCAGAACCAGATCAAGGTTTTGTGAGGTTCCCAACTTGAAGAGAAGGTATATTAGTACTTTTTTTCATGATTAATAAAGATGTGATGTCTGTCTTCTTCCCAAATAATTGTTCAATATGTGATTGAATCTTTTTTAATAATCATATGATGATGTTAGTCAGATCATTAGTTCATGCTTATTTGATTATCATTATTTTATATGTGGTCATATTGTTTTGAGGAAGGTATAATTCATTTTGCAGGTCTCTTGGAGCAAGAGAAGCAACAAGAGGATTGAAGGGCTGCTTGGATCAACCTTTGTTTGGCTAAGGTATGAACCATTCTAATCTCTTAATATTGTTTATATTTGCTTACAAAACCATTTGCATCCACCTTTCAACCCCAGTACATTGATGGCCTCTTAAACCCTAGCCAGAGGATACTTTCCTTTACAACACCTCCCAGCAACCCTCTCTCTCTCTCNTACCCCAAAACCACCCACTCTTCAAGTATACCCCCACCCCCCTCTCTCTCTCCTTTTCCCCTCTAATACCCCCCACTATATATATCTATTTTTCTCTCTCACAATCACCACAAAATTCCCATGCCTTCCACTAAAGTCCCTCCTCCCTCTCTTTCTCTCCCGCTCCTCTCCATAACCATTTCTAACATTATCTCTCACATAATCACTCTATTTTCCCTACTCTATATATCCCTAATCCCCACCTATTCCTATCTACCCCAACCCCCTAACAAATTACCTCTCTCCATCTCTCTCTAGCTCCAACCCCACCCTCTCTCTCTCTACTAATAACCCCACCCTTTCTCTCTCTCTCTCTACTCCTACAACCAACAACCCCCTTAAACAATATCTCTCTTCATCCCACTATCCATAATCCCCCCTATGTCAAAGTTTATATTAATACCCCTCCTACCAAAAATTATCCCCCTGCCATCTCTCTCCCTATATACCATAAAATACCTGCCCACATCTCCCTCCCTCTCTCTCACTCTCTATGTGTGTGTATTTCTCTCTCTCCCTCTCCCTCTCTCTCTCTCTCTCCATTTCTCAATCTTCACCATATCTCTTTGTAATCTCTCCCCACTCTTTCGTACCCCCTGTCTCTCTACATACCCCACACCCACCAACTCATAAGTTATATTCCCTTGTATCTAGCCCCCTTACTCCTCCCCAAACCCATATTCATTTTGTTCTCTAACTCATCCTCCCCCATAAACCCCATTGCCCATACCCCTAGTACATTCCTCCTTATATATCTCTCTCTCCCTCTCTCCCAACTCCCTGCTCAACCTACATTTACCCCCACCCCTCTCTCTCTATCTCTCTCTCATTATCTATTTCACACACACCCATTTCCCTACTCCCTCCCCCAAAAATAGCATCCAACCTCCCTTGATATTTCTCTACCCTCTCCCCCTAACCCTTATAGAACCACTTCTCTCTCTCCCACCTACTCCTCCACCTACCCCTAAACCCAACCTCTATCTCTCTCCCAAAACCCCCTTAAATTTTCACTCTCTCCCTCTCTCATAACTCCACTCCCCCATAGCACTTCTCACACTCTATCTTTCTCTCTCTCTACTCCCAACCCCATAACCCCTCAACTATACCCCCCTTCTCTCTAATTTACCTACTAGATGCAAAACCCTTAAACTTATTAATCTCAATATATTTATATCCCCTAACCCCCCTCATCGACCCTACCCTAATAAGCTAGCTTAACTCTCTCTCTCTCTCCCCCCTAATCCTTACTAAAATCCCATTAACCCCAAAAATACCCCAATGAGCTCTACATGACCTACACCACCCAAAGACATCTACATATGACCCTCATTTGACCCCCACACCCTTGCTAAGGCTCAAAAATATGAAAAAGGGCTTAAAAACCCCTAAAAAGAGCCAAAATAGCTCTCATAGGGGCTAAAACCTCCAAAAAGGGGTGAAAACCCCTAAAAGGAGCTTAAAACCCCCAAAGGAGATAAGAATTGGGCGAAAGGGGCTTAAATCCCAAAAAAGGGGCTAAATCCCTAACCAGGGGCTTAAAACCCTAAATCTCAAAAGAAAAAGTATAAATAGAGGGGCTAGGGTCACTCTCAAAACACTCCTTCTCTCCCTATTGTTATGCTATCTGTGTGAATGCCTCGAGACCCTTTGGCTCTCAAGCCATTCACCCTCCCTCTCCTCCATTGCTCCATAAGCCAAGATTCCATCCCAAAGAGAGAGATGTGCTTCCAAAGCTAGGGCATCATGTCCCATTTCAACCCAAATAGAAGGTATAATTTTGTTTTGTGTCATTTTAATTATGGTTTTCTAACATATTTTGCTTGCAGGCTTGTTGTCTAATGCTTTGCTACAAGTGTGCACTGATCTCTTGCACTTATATTTTATTTTCTAACTATTCGATGTAGAGTTTCATAGCTTGTCTCTAAACTTGTTTATAGGTTCTCTTCCAACCAACAGGAACCCTACCCTTCCATACTATAGATGGAAGGTAGCCATTTCTGCATGTAGCAAGGGTTTTCCCTAAGCTACAGATTGGCGACCATACCGGGTTGATCCCACAGGATCCCTGGGATTTTTGTTTTTAATATTTTTTTCACTTAGCTTGATAGATCATTGCTTATTTAGGTTTATAGATCTGTTTACTTGATTATTTTTATTGTTTCAGCCATAGTACCAATTACTGTTGATCGTTCTTTGATTTGCAAATCGTTCAACTATGCAAAAATGACTAAACCGAATTTCTGAAAATTCATCTATGTTTGGTCTCATTTTCTACCCAAATAGTTGCTCCATTTGCAAATCTTGCTAAGGTTAGGGGTAGAAGGGCCCATTTCTGAAGTGGGTTTTCAACATTTTGTGGTAATTCCTATCGTTTTGATCACAATCCAGCCCGCACAAACAAGTCCTCTACAGGTGCGTGACCCATTTTTCTTTACTTTGTATGACCATTTTAACTTTTTCGGCTTGCCTGTTTGTTGTTATTTGGACTGTCAGTGTGGCTTAGCCGCCTTTATCTAGTAATCTATTTTCATTTTCATACAATCTGTGTAAATCAATGATAAATTTAACCAGTTAATGGTAAAATGAATATGTTTTAAGGATTGAATAAATTATTGTAGGTTAAATTTTAGTTTTTAATAAGAATTGGAAATTAACACCTTTCCTAGCCCTTCCTTCTCTACCCAGTCATTACCTTTTGGGGTATTCTGG
Organism: Pseudotsuga menziesii; assembly: GCA_001517045.1. Taxonomy (NCBI): domain Eukaryota; kingdom Viridiplantae; phylum Streptophyta; class Pinopsida; order Pinales; family Pinaceae; genus Pseudotsuga; species Pseudotsuga menziesii. Next base: position 314,166 of record LPNX010599587.1, on the reverse strand, counting down.
GATAAGATGAAGGCTGAAGCTCATATAGTAATAGGAACTTCACTTGGGATTTTTTGAGACCACTTAAAACAAGTGACTTGGAAGGTAGAGGGGGTGGTAAGCCTAGGGGGCCTCACGACATTCACGTCCTACCTGATGACCGACCTTGCACTCAGAGAGTGACCTGAGGATATATGGATGGGCTTAGTCCCATTGTTTTGAGAGCCCATCACTCTTTCCTGGTCGAAGAGGAATACATGTGTAAGGAAGTCACCTAGTAAGTCTTCCATAGTTCATATTCATTTATTGCATGTTTTAAATTTTCTGTTCACAATTTACTGGTTTCATAACAACTTACCCAAGTTATAAGTTCTGTAATAAACAAAAAAAACTTTGGGAAATATTCATAAAACATACAAGAATCCACCAAGTGAGTAACAGAAATACAATGGACATGCACAGAACCATACCAAATAAGATAACCAAACTTAGTTCATGACGCTGAGCTAGCCATTAAAATTTATTAATTTATGCTAATTCAAACACTTGCAGTCTTTGAGGACACAAGTCCTTGAATTCCTTAACCATGGGAAGTACTTGGGCTCAGCCTATAAAATCATTGTGAGGAGTACAATGAAAACCCCAAAGTAGCTGGCTGCTGAGAGGAATTGCCAAGCAAAACAGGCAATGACCCCTACCGATTAAGTAGCACTCCCTTGAGGAAAAATCCAAGCACTGTCTCTTGGAAGTATTGGCAGCCGAGTGAACACCTGAAATCCAATAGGAAACCACTAAAATTGGGGTCCAGAATATCACTACCATATTTTACCAACTAATTTACCAACCAGACACAATTGATCCCCCACACTCTTCCTCACGCTTAATAGGTAATCCACCACAGTTCGGGTCCTTGAACCAACATCGTCGAGACCATTATTGATGACCCTATACACCATTAGAAGTCCACATAGCCTCTGAATCAGACTCAGATTCATATCGATTTGAGCCCAACTTACATACTGCACCATCTATCCCCATGGTTGGTGCAAACCCGAATCCATTTTCTAGAATGATCATTGGCAATGGACCCATGTCCATAACTCAAGTCAACACCAATACCCTTGTAGGTGGTCTTAGTTCTACCATGTAGACTATCCTAACTCAACTACCTCCATTTGTACTTACCAATCAAACTAACTCAACTATCATACTTGGGGGAAGTGGCATGTCCACTCATGCTATCCAACCTATCATCCCTGGGAGAAGTGGCCCTTCCACTCACATTGTCCCACTTGCCATACCTTGGGCTAGTGGCCTACCCACAACTGTGCCACAAGTACCCCCAATCACACAGGTACATTATGTTCCTGCAAACCCCACCACCATTGCTGGTCTGTCACACATCAACCTTGTGTCAAACGTCCCTTTCATGGCACGCCTCAACTTTCCTGACTTGGCCAGGTTAACCAATGACCCTTTCTATCATCAAACCTTTTGGCCTCCCATTCCAACCAAGATCTCCTCAAACATCCCCAATTTTGAAGGGAAGGCAGGGGAGTGTCCCCGAAACCATATAATGACATTTCACCTATCGTTCTCATAAAAAAACATCATAGATGATTTGATCAGACTCAGGATTTTTCAACGCACCCTCATAGGTGCTATAGCCAAGTGGTACATTGAGCTACCACAAGCCAAGTACCTAGAATTAAACTCCTTAGCCTTTATGTTCTTGAAATATTTCCAGCTCCCCATCAGATATGATGAGGGAGTGGAAATATTGCTATCTTACCACCAAAATACTGCGACCCACATCACCGACCACATCCACGAGTGGAGGCGACATCGTAGCTTCTGCAATATCAAGCTTGATGACAAGATCTTCCTGAACTGGTTCTTGAAAACCTTGCTACCACCTATAGCCAAGGACGTCGGCTCTGAATGTCCCCAAATAGAGGAAGAGGCCATCTTGAAGGCCCAATAGTTTGACCTCATTTATGCACAGTCAAGATACCTCTATACCATCATTCCAGACTCTCCTTACGTAGGCACCTCCTACCGGGATGCACCAAGGGCATATCATGTCATAGATGGCATCATAGGCTCTATTTCCCACCAAACACAACATCACATGACACCACCCGTGATGCCTCCACACTTGAGCAACAGCGCTAGTGTTTCTTACCCAAACCAATATCCTAATTATTCAAGAATGATATCTCAATCCAGAGCTACAACCTCCTATACACAACCTGTGCCACAACAATAAGCCCATGCACCTTCCTGGCAAGTACAACAATATTCAGGATAGATGAACAGATTTTTGGTACTGCCTACCCCCCAAGTTTACTATACATCACCAGTGAAAGCCGTTCAAGCCCCCATCCCAGCCCCACCGGCACCTCTGAGAAAAGTGTTTGCTCAGCAGAATCGTCCCAACCCACCTGCCCCCAACAACCAACAAGGAGAAGGAAGAAACAACCAAGCTAGGAATCGGGGTAACAACCAACCCCAAAGAGGAAACCAATAGCCTAACCCCTCCCTGCAATGCCTCCAACCCACTAGCACAAAATCCCCAACAAGCCAATATGCCTTGACGGAACGCCCCATTACAGACCAAAAAACCATGCGAGCTGTACAATGTCTATGGGCACTACACCCATGAATGTCCTCTTATGGGACATGCCAAAAAAATCCTCCATGATGAAGCCCAATAAGGCACCAACACGATAGCCCAACATAATCCAACACCACTGGGTCCTCCACCCATGTTTCCCTAGAACTCATTACCAATCAAAGGATTAGTAGAAACTATGCCTTTTCCCCCGTTGTGCCCCTACCTATAGAAGCAAGTGTCCATCACCTACTAGAGATGACAACTAAAGAGATCAACCTACAGACTAGGTGGAACCAATACGAATTTTCTATTGAAACCCTTGACACAGTAGCAATATCCACATCCAACACTGCCAATGTTCCTCTTCAACTTTTCCCCCCCATGCAGGCTCGCATCTCCCCTTCAGGCACCTTTCCAACAACAATACTACAAGGGTGGAAGTTAACTATAGTATCATTGATGAATTGACCCATTAACTATAGATAGCACCACCACCCCCATCATCCTGAATGTAGGCCCAGGGTTATTTTTCGACACCTCTATGATGGCCTCCTTCCCCTTAGTATCACCACCATCTTCACCAAGTGATACTGTGGATTTGTGCATGTTGTCATCTAGCACTACTGCACCACAATCCCATCTGCAGCCGCAACCCCATCCATAGCTAGAACCCCATCAACAGCTGTGATACCATCAGTAGCCGTAACCTCATCTGCATCCACAACATCATGTGCATCTACAACCACCAATGCATCCCCAAATGTACTCACCAGGGAACTACTTGGGTTCCTCCCTAGTCCACACAATTCCCTTCCTGTTTCCTCCACCTGGCATCATGAGTAAGCCAGTAATGGCCACCTTAAACTTACCCAACTTCACATTGGGGATTCTTGTATGGTACCTTGATCCACCAACCCAACCTCCTATGCCATAAGTTGTGTTAACCCCTGTTCAACCTATTGCGGTTGAACCACATCCCCATCCTAGCCCATAAAAACCCCCTTATGCACCTGTACCAGCCTCGATTCATCCAAAGAGGGCTAGGTGAAAAAATTCCAAAGCAACAGCTACTGAATCTCGACTGACTCCACCTTGCACTGTGTGCGACATACATGGTCGTGCAACACAAAATTGTTCCGAGACTCCCGTCATCTACACACACTTAGATTCCATGAACATTGTTGCCACCTAAGTTGTACTTAGTGGTTTTTTATCAAGTGAGCCTGGTGAACTGGAGAAAGATAACTTCTTTGGACTTCAGAAGACCTTCATTCTTACTTCTGGGAAGTGCTTGTTGTATTCTATCACATGTTCATACCCCCATGGGGGAATTGTAATAAATCTTCTAGCATGATAGTGTCTATAAAAGACTCGATCTCTTAGAGTTTATTTGTAAATCCGATCATCCCAGGGTGTTTTTTCCCTTGGTTATTATTGGTTGTTGATTAAACGACTAATAATTTCTGAGTTTTTCACTCCATACCTCCAAAGTTGGGGTGGTCGGCTTGGCATTTAGAACTTTTGAGGTTATTAGAGTTTATGTGTCAATGTATAAACATGCTATGCATTGTGGTCGAGTCATATGAACATGTCTAAGTCCCCCTATGTTTTTTTCAATTTAAAAAAAAATAAAAAAATTTAGTGTTTTTTATCAAAATTTAATTTTTTAAAAACTTAGGATATTTTTTAATAGTTTAATTGGAAAATTTGGTTTTGTAATAAAAGTAGGCCAAATAATTAGTTTTAGTCATGTAGGTGCTCATTTTCAAGCTAAGAGCACCATGTAAACCCATGGACCCACTTTTTTCAGGTTTTGAGTTAGTTTTCATCACTCAGGTAAGAAAACCCCAAAAAATAAATTATTGATGATTTTAATTAATAAATTGATGAATAATGGACCAACTCCAAAATCCTAGATCAGTGGATTCTCAGCTGATTTGATTGAAATCAGTCATATCTGTACCAGATTGACTAGATCTGACAAATACTTGACTGAAGGAGGTGATCTAGATAGATCCAGAGTTGATCTTCAACATCCTTTATGGGGAATTATGCCCTCTCTCTCTCCTCCACATGTGTGGGCTCTCCTGGAAGCTCTGTGGATTGATGTGTCAATCTGTGGGTTGATGTGTCAGCTCAATCAGCCCCCCAATTAACAAGTAGGCTCAGTTCAGCTTCATATCAGCATTGATTGACTCTCCCTCAGATGCAGTGGTCTCTCTCCTTGGGATTTGTGCCCCCCTGGGCTGGATCTCCTATTTTTTGTATAAATAAAGCTCAAGCTGCCTCTTACAAGCTAGTTAGAACAGGGATTGAGGTGTTGTCGCTCTTTTACTATGTTATTGTTTATTATTCTAGAATAAAGAAGCTTTGGAGGCAAGATCTATGGTGTAATGCTCTTCATGTGTGGATGGTGATTCTCAAATGCTTATGAGGTATAATCTGTGTTATTTATCATTTCCTTTTGCTGGTTAATTGTTGGCATTGAAGGAGATAGATCCCTCCTATTAGGGTAAGAGTTTATTCTAGTTTGATTTATGCTCTTACTTCTGCTTATTTCATATCTATTGGAGTCGTATGTATTTTAAGTTTAATTGCATGCTTTCCAATTATCTCTTCTAGTAGCACCTATGTTTTAACCATCTGTTTGTGCAAGGATTTCTAAGTTGTAGGTGATCTCGCTTGTAGAATAGGTTGAGCTGGTTTGCATCTTCCTCATCTTAAAGATCTTCTAAATGAAATAGTCCCTCAGTGTTCCACTAAATAAGACTCCAAAGCCCAACTTTCCCAAGCTTCCAACACACTCTCTCTCTCTTTCTCCTTAAAAAAAATCAAATTTCTTTCCTGGTTACTGTGTTATAAATATTTGTTATCATTTGGATCTGTTATATAAAAGTAAAATCTACATAGATCTACTCTTTCAAATCTCATAGTCTAGATCTCAATTTTGAAAAGTATCATTAAGCATCCTAGATCTAGCATAAGGAAATCGTCCGTTTTGCATGGCAAGTTAAAGAAAATCAGTAGGTTGCATGCTCTAAATTTACTTTTATCTTTTAAAAATATTAAATCCAAAAATTGGTGCATATTTCATTGGTTGCACAAACAGAAAGCCAAGATCCCAAGGAAAGCTTTTTTTCCTTGGTTCCTTTTTCACCTATTTAGCTAGTTTTAACTTAATCTTTTTTGAGTTAAGGTAGGATGATCCAAAGGTACTCTTAAAGTGTTTTTGGGAATATGTTATTATAACATTATTTATTATTTTTATCATGTGTAGCAGAAAATAAAAGAAGCTGTTGTTTGAAAGTGGCCTCAGGAGCGTTCAAATCCCCCTAGGGGTCTCCCCTTTCACTAAAATTTAAAAATTTTGCAGAGTTGTAAGATATTGGTTTCATCCCATATAATAACCAAGATGTTTTTGATATTTCAGCTTGCTGATATTGTAACCAATAATAATAAAATAAAATATTTTTTTGAGTAGGCTCTTTCGAGCCCGCTCCCCATCCCCCCAGGGGGGATCTGCGTCCGTTTCATTTTTTTCCCTTTCTATACTCTAGCTTAGTAATGACATGTAGGATTGTATAATTTGATATAATTTTTCATTATTCCATACTTTAATTTCAAAATTAATCATACTACTTACCCCATGACTTCCTGATTGATCCGCAAGGGGAAAGAGATGCGTGGTAGGACTAATTAGAAAATTGGTGTAATGTATATTTGTTTCATTTTTCATCAATCATTTCATCAACCATAATAAAATTAACCCCTCCTTGATTCCCCTATTGAGATCCACTTGGATCGAAAGAGGTTCCTGCAGGGTTTTCTTTTTAACAAGAACACCTATCTTAAAATCTACTAAAAATAACGAAGACTCTAGTGTGTATGCTCTATAATTGGCTGCGGTTCATCCGATCAGTCAAGCTGCATCAAAAGAAACTGAGTGACTATATTAACTAGTATTCATCTCCCAAATTGACAAACCATCAGGTGAAAATTCAATGCCTCGAACAAACTATAAGCAGTGGAAAAATACCCAGAGGAGTGGGAACAACTGGAAAGTGACCTCGAGGCACTGATCTCTATCACACCCTGATAGGTGCATTATGAACAATAGTCTCTGAGACTCTATTCTAGCCCACAAACACCTTGCAGGTAGCCATGAAAGTTCACTTTTGGACATACTCCAAGTACCCCTTGGGTATATCTGGAGTCCCCTTTTTGCCTAATTTAATTCATTCACATTCCACATTAATTTAAAATCTACCAAGATACATTTGCAAAACATTATTTCAAGCGCATGCAAGCACATTATTTTCTCTGTTGACTCCATTTAAGGAACTGGTGATTTATTTATTTCGATTATATATATATTGAGTGTCATTATTGTGCTTATATGCTTTAAATCTTGCATCTTGTTATCTTTTGTTTCCACTGGTTAATTTCAAAGCTCCTAAACAACTTAATCAATATAACACCATCACACTAAGTAATTAGCCTTAGTAACTTATTAGGGTCTACCCCCATTGGCTTCGTTAGGAGTTGATCCTAAACAGAGGAGTCAAGAACAAGGTGACATCCTTGACTCGAGACTTGTCCCCAGGGACACACCGAGTGCTTGAATATTTCTGCCACGTAACCTAGGTGCGTGAAAGGTGGCAACACTTTTTGGCACCGTTGCTGGGGATAAATCTTTTTATTCCTGAGTACGACTTTTGCTTTCTTCCTTTTTGTTTTTTCTTTTCTTGATGAATGCTTATAGTAGATCTTTAATTTTCATCTTGCGACTCCACTGACCTTTTGTTTAGTTTTTATTTTTTCAAAGAAAAGCAAAAAATATTTTTTGTGAAAAGATTTTCAAATGCTTATGTTTATTTTTCACATCGCGACTCCATTGAAGGGATAAAACCTTGCATTCTCATAAATTTGTTGAGACTTGTTGTGTGTATATGAGCTCATATGACATAGTAAAACCTTAAAATGCTCATTATTCAACAGCTCCGCGTTAGTACAAAATACATGGTTGATATATGCCACTGATAGGCCATTATGGATGATGAAAATTATGGTGCTCTAATTTCTAATGCATATCCTTCCATCGATTTCTCGGGCATCCCGAGTTTTCCTAAATATGAACCATATCTCCAGGATGAAAGATATTCCCAGGCTCCAACTTTTTATGGAAATGGTGATTCAGTTGTTTGTCACATCCTATTTGTTTTTTCATTTGTGACAGAACTCAACATACTTCATAGGGATAATGTGATGCAAATTTTTGCTCATTCTTTGAAAAATAAGGCTTGGACATGGCTTTGTGGTCTTCCTGATAAATGCATTACCTCCCATGGATATTTGTGTGCTATGTTTTTTGAGAGGTGGCATGAAGGTGAGGGAGATATGATGACGTTTTTCGAAAGGGCCCTCACCTACCTAAATGAGATAAAGGATCCCATGAATTACATTGTAGATGAGGACACTTAGGATGATCCTATTGAAGAGCTTCAGGAGGATCCCATGATTGAAAACATTGTTGAAGACTCTCCTCATGTCACCATAGCTGAAAACATTGAAGATTTGAGGTATTCTCAAGTGTGTTGCAATGCTGATATTTTTCCAGAAATCCCTTTAGAGGAACCCACTAAGCAACACATCCTAAGTGATCCCATTGAGTATGTTCAAAAAGTTTCCTTGATTGAAGATAGTATTGAAGATCCTTTTCATGATATCAAAACAAAAGCCTATAAAAAAACTTATGATAAGATCAGTATGGTGTGTGATGACACTAGACCTCATTCTCCATATAATGATGACAGTTTGGAAGGTTTACTGGCTTATGACCTTTTTTCTGAAGAAGATGAGAATGAAAATGAGGAAAAGTATAACTTCGAGCATGACACAAGTGATGAAGACTCCCTTATCTCTGACAAAGATATTGATGAGGAGTCCTCGACATTCATGGAAAATCCAGTCTATGACATGAATAAAGAGGAAAATAATGAACCAAAAACTTTTGATGGTTTTGTTGATTCTCTTGTCTATGTCATATCTAAATGAGAGAGCATAGACCTTGTGGCCTTGGGAATGTTTGATATGGAAAAGGAGCATGCAGTTTATCCATATGATTAGTCTGACCCATATATCAATATCAGTAATGAGGACAAAGAGAACTTTATATCAGAACTTGATATCAACAATGGGGAATCCATCACATATGACATGGATGGGAGTGATAACTATTGGAATTTCATAGAGAATCCAACTTGTGAAAATCTTATTAAGAATTCCATCCATGGTATGTCCAGCAAGGGGAGTGTCTATCAAAAAATTTTTGAAAGTCCAATCTATGATACATCCATAGAGGGGAGCATGGATCTGGATGCCTGGGAAAACTTTATTATGGAAGAGGATAATTCAGAATTTTCATGTGATCATTCAGAGTCATATCATGTAGAGCCACACAAGGGTAGTAGTAATGAAGACATTGAGAAATAGTGTTGTGAAAATTCAGATGTGATGCAGCCAGTGGAATATCAATATCAGCCATCTTTTTCACATATAGAGGTTCCATATGATTTGGAGTTACTTGGGGCTTGTGCAACGAGTTATCATTTGATAAGCCATGGTGATCAGTATGATGATGTAGTCAGTCTGCCTCATCATTCTAATTGGTATATCAGTCCTATCCAGGCATGGATAGAAGCAACCTGCATGAGCACATACAAGTTGGGGAAGAATTTTTATGACGTTATTCATGCCTATGATCTCCCATCCATCCCATCTGTTAACCCAAAAATTCCCCACTTAGCTATCAATGTCCTACACCACCCAAGGACACCATCTCATGACCCTCATATCACTCCATTAGACCCCCACACCCTCAAAATAACCTAAGGATGAAGAAAAGGGATTCAAAACCCCAAAAAGGAGCCCAAAATACTCTCCTAGGAGCTAACGCCCTCAAAAAAGGGATAAAATTCTAAAAGGAGCTAAAGTTAGGGCGGAAGGGGCTAAATCCCTAACCAAGGGCTTAAAACCGTAAAACCCCTTAAAAAAGCTATAAAAGGAGGGTGCGGGGTCACTCTCAAAACACTTCTCCCTTGCATATTGTTATGCTACCCGTGGATGCCTTGAGACACCTTTTCCTCTCAAGACACCCACTCCCTCTCCTCCATCTCCGTTGAGCCATTGCTTCCCCATCCAAGAGAGGTGCTTCCACAAGCTAGGGCATGGTGGCCCATTTCCACCAGAGAAGGTATAGCTTGTCTTTCATGCTTTGTTTCTTTGCTTCTTAGTTTTCTTTGCTTTCTAACCAATATTTCATTTGCAGATTTATGTTTAACATTGTTTTGCAGGGTTCATTGTACCATAAGATTTGTTTGCATGTTATTGGAGGTAGAACCTTATCCCTTGTTTGCAGAGGGGTTCACCATTACTTCTCTCTTCTTTCTGTTCTTAGTTTAGTTACTGTCCATTTACATTCTATTTTCATTTTCTGCATTTACCCACCAGCACGAACCTACCCTTCTATCCTATAGACAAAAGGGAGTCATTCCTACCCCTGTAGCAAGGAGAAATCCCTGCTACAGAACTGGCAACCATACCAGGTCGATCCCACAGGATCCCTGGTCAAAATTTTTAATTTGCAAGTTTTTAAATTTTTTGCCCTAGTTTTCAAAAATTTCCTGTTAAATTCATATTAAATCCAGTTTATTTTCTATTATCAGTACTACTGAAGCCTTTGCTAGGAAAAACCAAGTCAATTTGGCCATAGTACAAGTTACTCTCGGCCAGATCTGACTCTGGACCACAAAAAACCCCAAATCCGGGGCAAGGCGCTCTTATCGGGGATGAAAGTGAGGTGAGGGCGCACTTAATGGACAAACAGGTGCACTCACGGCGCACTTAATCCCTTGATAAGTGTGACTTCAACCCAGAAACACAGACCGCAACTGTCTATGGATTCTATGCGACCCCCTCGCTTGTTTCTGAAAAAATATTGTGGTCCCCACACCAAATTTGATCAGAAATGTGCTTCCTATCAAACAAAAATTCAATTTCAATTTAATAGGAGTTAAATTTTAGTTTTATAGGACTGTTAGTGCGGTCCAGCCTCCTATGTCGATCACTACAAGTCAATTTTAGTTTCTGTTTTTTTTTTCTGCAATTTCTTTTACAAATAATGTGTAGATTCCAAGTAAATGTTAATGTCTTAATCAAATGAATGTAACTTAACTAAAATCAACCTAAAACTAACTATATTGCTTTCCCTTCCTCCTCTACTGAGTCATCACCCTCCAGGGTATTCTGGGATATGGCGAAGGGCAAGCTCGTATAGATCTAGGAACTCCACTAATATTGTTCCAAACCATTAAAACCAGATGACCTGGAAGGTAGAGGGGGTAGAGAAGGAGGGCTTCTCACAGTGATAAACATTATCCCTATTGACCAGCCTTGCAACTAGGAGGTGACCTGAGGATCTATGGATGGAATTAGTCCCATTGTGTTGAGATCCCAACACCTTCTCTTGGTTGAAGAGGAATATCAGTGTGAGGTAGTCATCTAGTTAGGCCATCAAACATTCAGGGTTAATAACTATATTTGTTCACAAGTTCTGATTATTCAATGCTTGCATACACAAACACAATGACATGAACTCTACCATGATGAACTCATAAACCATTGGCAGCAACCAAATACCAAAAAAACAAACAAACAAATACACCACACCAACCACTAGTACAAAATGAGGAATTAGCTACTAGGTGACTAAAAATTCTAGTTACCACAGGTTTTTTAAGTGATTTACTACTAAATATGAGCAATTTTGATTGACCCAACTATAAACGACTAAAATTAACGACTAATTTAGTCACCATTTAAAAACATTGACTAGATAATAAGTGACAGAGTTAAAAATGACTAACATAAATGACTAATTTAGTCATGACATAAAAATGACTAGCTAGAAGAATGTGAATTTGTCATTTATGTTAGTCATTTTTAATTGTGTCATGGAAAATTTCAAATTTGATAATTAAGTGCAAATTTTGTAAATTGTCTACCTTATATTAGTAATATTGGTGCCATGCACCTCAATCTTTAGAGATCCAACAAAGCTATCAGATGAATTTTCTCCTGACCATCTTTATCCCTACTGCACCATTGAAGCAAATCTGGTTAAGCATCTTTCAAAGGAAAATTAGGTTCCTACGTCAATTACAAATTAGATACTAGAACCGATACCATATCGATATGTAGATAGAAGCATCATAGCCCTACATCCTCTCGAGAACAGGCCATTCGAATGTGCCTCCTCCATGTAAAATTACCAAATTCATCCAATGCATGGCCAAAAAAACACGCCAACTTTGGGTCTATGGGCTGAAGGTATCGTTTGACCCCTGCTCCCCTGTTTTTGCACTCGATACACTATTTTTGTAGATGATAGGCTGGTTCATGAGGATCTCGCAGTGACCAATTAGAGTGCTTCAAAGGTATGGTTCTTACCACTTCGATTATGTTCATCACTCAAATAAATGACCACTTGTTATGTATTTTTACAGGTCTCACATGCAATGCTGTTGGAGTTAATGCTTCCACTTTACATTCACAATTATCACCATCTCCAACCTATGTGCTCATAAATGCATTTTGAGCTTTCATCCTGGGAAAAGCATGAGCACCCTCCTGCAATGCCACTATTTGCAAAGGTCACTTGTTTTTGCATATCGACATTCCTCACATGCTCCAAAGGAAAACTGAAGCAAGAATTAGAAGAAGTGATTAAAGTTTGTAAGGAGGTTCACTTGTTTCAAAGATTGTGGCAGGTTTTCTATAATGGAATAGAGATTGTGCCCCAAAAGTTTAAAAGATTCGAATCAACCCAGTGTTGGCAGTGGCACTAATACATTTTCTGAAATTTTATCCTTATGCAGGATTTTATGGTTCACAAAAAAAAAGAAATATTCTAGAGCTCTCTATTTTTGGCAATTGAAAGGTCCTAATCGATTGGGAAATATCAGGTCTCACCAATTTGTAGTCTGTGAGTTATGATTATTGCTAGTTGAAAATGATTGGGCTCCTAAAGAATTGTTTTCTTCATTTATCCTTCAGGCACCTATGGGAGTTCAATTCTGACACGGACAACCTATCAAAGCTTGCGATAGGAGACTGCCCTCGTATTCTTCAATTCTCTAAGTACTCAAACAAAATCATGATTGTTGAAGGTCGCTTACCTGCTTCTAGTTTCTCCATTTAGATTTTTCCTTATATTGGTTTAGGTTGTATCTGTATGACAATTCTCTTGAGCCTTGCTATTTTTTTTCTTACAGTTATTTTGTCTTTTCCGCAATTTTTCTTTCTACAGGTTGATGGGTAGAGTCCCTGTCGTTTAGTTTTGGATATTGTATTATTTTTCCCAGGGCTTCAATATTGTCTTCTAGCCTACTTTGAAGGGGATTTTACATGAACAACTATGATGTAATTTTGATTCTTATGAATAACAAATTACCTATTTATTTACAATGAAAAAAAACCTTTTATATAGAGAGAATTCACCATGTTTTTTTTTTATATTTAGAAAAAACACAAGGCTATTATAACAAAATATATAATCTAAATTTCAATAAATTATAACAAAATATATAATTTATATTTCAAGATTCCATAATTTTTTCATTTACACCTTAAAAAAATCACAATTTAACACAATCTATTTTGACAGATATATAATATATATTTATATATATAAATTTGTTTCCTTTTTTCTTGTTTAATCGTGAAGCCGGACTTGAAAATCACTCTCTTGCACTATGCAATGGTAGGTGGAAAGGACAAGGTCTCCAAAGCCAACGATACGTTGGATTTGTGAAAAGCATTTTGTATGCATCTACTGGATTTTTCTCAAGCTCATCCTAAGGGGGATAATGTTCCAGAGGCAATCCTGCCAGATCCTTTCAATAGAAAATGTCAGCTAACCTCTGTAGTATGCTCTCCACTACCTCCTATAATATTTAACCTTCTTTCATCAGTAAGAGGTGTTGTTTCTAGTCCACCTGACCATCATCAAGGAGAACCCCAAACATCTACAATGTCTTCACTTTTACCCAAAAATTTTCAGAGGTGTTTTTATCATAGAAACTCCAGAGCTCAACCATATGTAAACTCACCATTCCCTATGCCGGAGCAAGAACCATATTTGAATCCTCTTTCTAAGGTCCCTGAAATAGTGAAGACATTTGGGTTTTGATGGGGTGCATATATCATCCCTCCATTCTCATCTCTCTCCAGGGTTTAAGAGCCACTTTTTTGCCAAGTTCTCCCCCCCTAAAAATACTCAAGACATCAAGGAATCCAATGAAATATAGTGTCACTTATCTACTTGTAAAAAAATCCATTTAGAGTCCCAAATCTCAAAGTCTTGCTGCACTGTCCAATTGACAAATTTTCGTCGGTCCCCTTCCAAGATCCCTAACCTAGAGCCTATGGCTGAAGGTACTATTGATGTAGACACACCTTGCAAAACAACACCTGTGTCTGAGAATACAGGATCCCCTATTTCGAAGGGTTATTTCTCCCCTGTAACGCCAAGGGTTACATGTCATTCTGCTATCAAAATTCCCAATATGGATAATCTCTTCTCTTCCGTACATCGCAAGGACAAATGGGAATGCATTGAGGTGCCTTGGAATTTTGGGGATGGATAGACGAGCATTCCCAGATTCTGAGCAAACTTAATATCTATTAATTTTTGAGTACTTCCTTAATCTATACAAACTATTGCTTTTGTACCAACCTGCAACTTGATTTGTTTGTGGAGTGAAAAATCCTACCAAGGCATGTACAGAAATAGCAGCATAATTAGATATTACCTATGGATCCACACTTTATTCCAGTGGTGGTTCATTGCCTTCTGGAAGATTAATCAGTTCTTCCTAAATAGATTCATATGCATTGTCACCGATTATAAGAAACCTTTTATGATAAAGTTCTATCATTTCCGGGACTCATCAATAATGCAGTCCAAACCCACCTTCCTTCAATACCCAAGTATCTATTAGAAGATAAGAAATCCATCATTCGATTGTGTCAAGAAGCCCGATATTTGAAGGAAGAAATGGACGCCTTTCAATATATTTATAAGCAAGTTATTATAGTTGGCATAGACTCATTTACCCACATATTTCAAGCATGTGCTTCATCACAGGTTGTGCAAGAAGGTAAGCAACTCCATTCTCATATATTTTAATGGGAATAGAACAAAATCATAGATTTAAAATAGAGCTTGTGAATTTATATTCCGAATTCCATATTGTGGAGGATGTACACCAAGTGTTTGATAAAATATCTAAACCAAATGTGTTATGCTGGAATACAATGATTCAATGTTATTCTAAACACAGGTTCTTTGTGAAAGCACTCGAGTTTTATTATGAAATGCATTAGGTAACAACCATACAGACATTTTTATTTTTCTATGTGTTCTCAAGGTGTGTGTAGGGTTATTTTCTCTCCAAGAGGGAAATAAAGTTATATGGGTATAATCAGAAGTGGGTTTGATTCTTTTTTTTTTTTTTGTAATTCCCTTGTAGACATGTATACTGAATGTAGAAAAGTTGATGATGCATGCATGATCTTTAAAAAAATGGCTGTAAAAAAATGTGGTCGTGTAAATTCAATGATTGTGGCCTTTTCCCAAAATTACCTTTGCAAATGAGGCCTTAATTCATTTTTGACATATGCACCTTCAAGGATTGGAACGTAATCTAGTTATAATTCTTAACATCCTATTGACATGTGGGAATTTCAGAGCTCTACAAGCAGGAAGTGGAATCCATTATTATAGTATGAGAAGAAGATTTAATGCATATGTTTATGTGGGTAATGCCCTTATAGCTATGCATGTTTAATGTGAAAGTATGGAGGATGAAAGACAAGTGTTTAAGGAGATACCCCAAAGGGATGTTTTCTCTTGGCCATGATTGTAGGTTATGCTTTAGAATAATTGTCCTTGTGATGCCTTAGATATTTTTCATCAAATGTAGTAAGCATATGTGAAAGCCAAATCAATTAGAATTTTTAGTCTTATTATAGCATGTGACAACTCAGCATCCCTCCAATAGGGAAAGGAAACCCATGATTAGGCATATAGACATGGAAATGAGGTGGATGTCATTGTGGGAAATGACCTCATGGCCATGTTTGCTAGATGTGGGAACATAGAGTATGCAGACGTGTATTTGATAGAACATCTGAGAGAAGCATGATCTCATGGAATACCATTCTTGTAGTGTATGCCCAAAATGGTTATGGTGATATTTCCTTGAAACTCCTTTGCCAAATGCCAATGCCTAGCATAAAACCTAATTCAGTTTCCAATTTCCATAGCAAGTGTTATTTTAACATGTGCCTATATAGCATCTCTGTAATGGGGCAAGGAGATCCATGTCTTCATACTTTGAAGTTAATTTGAGCCAGATGTGTTTGTTGGGAGTGTTGTTGTGGACACGTATGAAAAATGGGAAGTTTAAATGATGCTTGCCAAGTATTTAAGAAAATGTATAAAAGGGATGTAGTTGCATGGACCACAATTATTGTGGGGTATGCCATGCATGGGCATGTTGAGACCACATTTACACTATTTCTCCAAATGCAATTGGAAGGCCTGAAGCCAAACAAAATTACATTTTGTTGGTGTCTTGTTTGCATGTAGCAATGCAATAGGTCTAGTGGATGAGGCTTGACAATACTTTGATCTTATGAGAAAACATTATGGTATTAGACCTAGCATGGAGCACTATGCATGTATGATGGACCCTCTAGTCCATGCTATTTTTCGATATGAGGCACATGAATTTATATCAAGCATGCCATTCAAACCAAGTGCTAGACTGGGGGCTCTTCTCGGTGCCTGTAAAATTCATTCCAATATTAGCCTTGGAAAACATGTTGTGGAACAACTTTTTTCAATTGGAACAAGAAAGTACTGGAAATTATGTACTTTTAGCAAACATGTATGCTAATTTAGGTATATGGGATGATGTAGATATGGTGAGGAAAAAAATGAAAGAGAAAGAATTGATAAAGGACCAAGGATGCGGTTGGATTGTGGTAAAGAACATGGTGCACACATTCTTTTCAAGTGACACGTTACACCAACAATTATAGGAAATACATTCATTGTTGGAGATCTTAGTTGGATATATCAAAGAGATAGGGTGTGGACTAGAAAAAATAAAAAGTTTCTCAACGTAGAGGAGGATGAGGAAGATAACACGTTGTACAATATACATTGATAGATAAAAATTTGCAATTCCTTTTGGTTTAATTAACATATGAATAGAGGCAATTGTCCAGATTAGCTAATTATCTAGATTTGTAAGAAAATATGCTTATTCGTTAGCCATAATGCCATTAATTACATATCTAGAATTATTGAATGCCAAATGTTTCCATTAATGTGATCTTTGGTACTTTGAAAATGGTAGTTGGAAATTGAAACATGCAACACCGAGACTATGGTAGTTTGTTAGTACAAAAACAAGGGTCATGTAACATTTGGAATTTAGGAATGTTATGGGTTGAGGTTTCCTCTAGGGATAATGTTTTGGCTGCAGCATATGCCACTCATGGAGGTACTTCTCCAGTTAGGGACAACCTAGCCAACCTGTATGTAACTTAACTGTGCCCCCTTTAATTATCACCAATCTATAATTCTTCAAACACTCTTCCAACATAAATTTTATGCTTCTTATCTCCATTCATGCTAGAGTGTTCATACAATAGAGCTCAAACAATAGAGCATTCATACAATAGACCTCCCACCCACACATGCATATTTTAATTGCTAATTAGGAGGTTGAAGGATGCTACAAGTGGTGGTACTACTAGTTCTAGAATCCTTCACTCTTATATGTTAGCTGATGGTACCATTCCCATTCTCTTATGTCTACCAACCCATTTTCAACCATTATATATTCATTTAGCTGCCAACAACTGGGAGAATGGATAACTTAAGTGCTTGCTGGAAAATCTGACTAAGAAGCAAAGCAATTCTCAAAGGTATTAGAATTTGAAAAACCATCATTCCATCCAATTCAATTGCTTTGAAATTATGATTATAACTCCTAAAAATGTCTATACTACTGAAAAAAATATTAAAAATGCAAGTGCACTTTTGAGGAGTAACAACCTACACACTTGAAACTAGGCCCTTCTATCCTCTTTATGAAAGGAGAGTCCAAATTGAACATGATGCAATTTCCTCCTCCTATTGGGTCCTAGGGATCCAACACCTATTAAATAGTTTTCCATGCAATCCAAAAACTCTTATGAATAGTTTGTCAAAATTTTCAACAGTAAAATTTGTCTTTGTCAAACTTGTTAACTTTTAAAAAGGTTAACCAGATTTATTTATGTGAGGTTCAAACTAGCAAACTTGGATTGTTTTGGAGCTGAGCTGAGTAGACACCATTACAACTGTCAGAGTATCATTATGCTTCAAATAGGGTTTCAGCAGAACCAAATTGTATAGGGCACTTTGTCGGGAAAATTATATTGCTATAAAGCGACTACGTAAAATTTCAACCCAGGGAGGTAAACTTGGAGGCACCAACACAATATGCATAGGGTTGAAATGAAGCTAATCTAATTCTGTCACACTTACTCAATTGAATAGAGTACAGTAAACTTCAAGAAAACTGTAACTTATCTAACGATCACACTTTTGCAAATAGATGAACATCAATCTTAGTTAAAAACATGCAAAGAATCCTTTTTTAACTTAGTAAACAGTTTTCCAAGCCTTGGATCATTACCAAAATCATTTTACATTCTCTTCTTTTCAAACAATATGAAACTTCCATGGATTCTTTTAAAAGGAGAGGAACATCAAATCTTCACAAGTGAATTCGAGTTTCACAATTCTCATATCATTAATACAAAACCTTGATTGCTGAGGACAATGCATAAATTTTCCACAGATTACCAGCTAATAAAATGTGAAATTTCAAATCTTCAAACATAAGTCCAAAACTTGGCATACTTTCTTGAAGCTAAGACATGAAATGAAATGAAATCCAACTCATTCTAAAACCTTTCTCTGCAGTTACATTGATTCAAACTCTGAGATAAAGCTGAATTAATCCAATTCTAACAGGCACCCATCTTCACATCACATGTACTCTGTTTATTCAAATCCATAAAGTGATGGAACTATAAAACTGGAATGGCATGCTTACATAAATGACAAAATGAAATAAAATCCACTCACATAATTTCATTATCAAAGAAAAGCACCATCACATTCTGAAACTAGAACCCAAACTTCTCACTCTAATACATCTCTTGACTGAAATTTAAAAAGTACAGGGACATATAACTGAAATCAAATGTGAAATTCAACTATATTTAAATCTAGTTTTTGCAATCAACCATAAATATGACTTGTGATGCACTTGCAGCCTTGAAAAAGGGGCTCTCCAAGCTCAAAACACATTATCAGATTTCATAATACCAATTCATGTGCATGGAGAAAACTACTACAACTCCAGATATTATTTGCAATTGAAAAAAATACAAAAGTTCTTCAACACTAAATTATTCCCTTTCCTATTCTATTCTCTATTATTTTTCTATGTCTACCTCTCTACCTGCTGTTTGGTGCATACTGATATTTATAATCAACATTCATTTATACAGATAGAGTCAAATTCCTCCCTTCTCGAGATATTAATCATTAAAACACAAAATAGGGGATAAACATTGTTTAGCGTTGATCACGTTTTGCTGGAGGTTGAAAAATTTCAAACTGATTAATAAATGTGTATCAATCTCATCCTCAACATGATTTGACTAAATAGGAGTTCGTTCAACCTCTCATGTTGACTGGGCGTCCATGTGACTAAGGTGTTTTTTTTGGAAAACGGCCATAGAGAAAATCTGGGTTTTATCATTTTAGAAAACCACCTCTTGGGCCCAAATCACTCAGGATTTTAAGAAACCATTCGCAATTTACCCAACTTAGCCCATTTTTCACAAAACCCATGTGCCATATTTTTATAATTCTTCACCGTTTTCCCAGAAATCAAAGCAAAAGTTAGTTGTCTAAAAAATAATAGATTTTGAATGAGAACTTTGACCAATGATTTCACTAATCTCCAAATGAGGATGGTGCATGATGGAATCATGCTGATAGATGCTAATCCATAAGAGGGTTGTATACTTTCAAAATCATGCATTTAATTTGCCTGAGGCCGTTAAGAGTGGGGCTCTGTTACAGCTACCACCAGGTTCGATTCTTCTTATATGATGTGGTCTTTTGCTGAAGGTCGGGTTGGTGGGAGTGGGGTTCTTTTATATCTTTTACCAGGTTTGATTCTTCTTACATGATTTTTCTCTAAGGATGTTGACATACTAACCTCTGTAAGAGAGCCATTATTTGTTCTGTGGTTGGACCATGAAGGCAGTTCTTTCGGGTCATTGTTTGATCCTTGGTTGGGCATCAAGACCTTTAAATCACAGTGTAAACAACATTCTCTTTTATTAGGTGGTTCATCTTGTTATTTTTTTGTTTTATGTACTTAACAACAGAATAATTAATGTTGTATAGGATGGAACCTACATCATTAGATTTAAGATCCAATGGATGTATATCTTAGTTTATATAACATTTATTACACTACTGAGTAGTGCATATGTTTTGTCAAAAGGTATGAAAGGTTGACACACCCTGTAAGGGGGCATTCTATGTTCTGTGGCTGGCACATTATGGACATTAAATTGGGTCAATGTTTGTTTCATAGTTTAGCCATCAAAGTCGTTAAGTTGGGTTAGTTGTTATATCCACACAGAGTAAATGGTATCATGTCACAACATGTGATTCATTTCTTAAAGAGGGAATCACTGTTTTTTCCAAGGTTGGCCTCTCTAGGTGGTTAAATTGGGTCATTTTTGGTTCAACAGTTGAGTCATCAAGGTTTTTAAGTTGAGCCAAATGGAATATACATAGGGTAAACAACATTCCACCTCTTAATAGGAGGTGGATGCTCATCATTTCAGTAAAATTTTGAATAATATTCAATATTTATTAACTAAGTGAGCCATAAAAGTAGAAAGGATGTAAATTGTACTCCTATTGACTTGTTGGAGTCTTTCCTATTAGAATATAGATGGAATTTGGAAGACCATGAAGTGTTAAAGTCTCATCCTAACCAGTTTTATCTCATTTTTTCTTTTCCATTTTAGAGATTTCAATGACCTCTCCACTATTTGTTTTTACCTCACTAAAATGATTCTAATTGGTGGAACCTATGTTTGTCTTATCACTTTGTTGCATTTGACAGTTAGTGTTAATTTTAATAGCTGTTGTTTCTGGTTCCATAGAAATATAGTAATCTGTTTCTATTTTTATATGTTGTGAAATTTTTGCTTTCACGTCATTGAAATAGGCACCACTATGTAGTTGCAAAAGTTTAGAAATTTTAAATAATGAACCTTTCTCTGATTGTTTTTAAATCACGAGGATCTAGTTCTTATCTAATGTTAAAAAGTGCAATTTTAATTTTAAAACTTTCATTTTAATTGGAAACGAGAAGCTAGAGCTAAGAGGGGGGATTCAGTTGTGGCAGCACAAGCGAGACCTGTTCTACCAGAATTTGCTTATGTCAGTAATGATGACAGGCTGCCGTCAAGTGTTGATTTTGAAGGTAATTTTGAGTTCCATTCTGAAAGAGAACAATTTTGAAGTATATTTGATGTTAAGTGGTATGAGAAATTGATTTGAATGTTGAGGATAACATATGTGATACCTTTGGTAAAAATTCTTGCTTTTGAATGATTGATTATTGACCACAAATTGGCATTTTATTGATTGAGTAATGTGTCTTTCATGGAAAATTGAAAAAGAAGCATTAGGGGAACCAAAAATTGCATCTAGGAGTTCTCCAGTATTGAATGAGCGGAAGTTGTTTCCACATGTCACACGGCTTGGACTTGCTGCTGGGTATGATTCTCCAGCTCTTAAAGAAGGCCAATCTGGAGAGTTGTCCCTAGGTTCAATGGCTTCTGCTTCAAATAGCATTGATACAGAAAGAGCTGGTGTTTCTGTATATACTGGTATGTGAGAGAAACTATTTTACATATTTTATGTGTCTTAAAATTAGTCAATGACATACTGCTATTTGTCATCGAGTAGTTGTCCAATTAATTTTTTATGTTATTAGCATCGTTGATACATTTTCCTTTCCTCTTAACACTGCATAACATTTTTTTATGTAGTTGTGCCATGCATTGGATCTATCTTGTGTTGATTACTTTGTAGTTGTCTTAACAGTTTCAACTAGGGGGGAGCACAAGGAAACATACAAAATGTGATTGTTGTTGGGAATGATCACAGTCTAGAAGGATGTAGGGCTACATGAATTTATCCTAAGACCCCTCAGGGTATTTTCAAGTCTTTTGGCGCAATATTTATTTCTTCCTGGCATATCAAATTCCCGGAGATCTAAAATCTAAATTCCAGTACAACAATTTAGTATTTCTAGATGTCGTGGATTATCTGGGGTCTTGTTTGTACGTTAATGATTTTGGTTGGACTCTCTAGTTTTTTCAAAGAGAATGTCATTGACTTCTTCCCTGGTTTGATGGAAGTTTAGCAGAGCTTGAGAATGTTTATCGAATCGCAATCAATGGGCCAGATGAGGAAAGGATTGCTTCTGCCAGTATATTGTGTGGTGCATCTCTTATATGTGGATGGAATGTTCAGGTGACATCGATTTACAAAAACTTGTGGTTTGAAAGCTTAAATCTTGATTACCTAGCCATTCACTGTAGATTTGATGATGTAAGAAATATATATAATTCGAATATATGTGGCTATGTACAAGCTTGAGAAATTTATATCAGATTGCTAGATGCTTGAAAATGATTTCTTAGTAGGAAATGTTTTGTTGAGTGCATGAAAAAATTCCGAGAAAAAATATCTTGTTTAAAATGTTATTGTTAAGGATCTCATTTCATCTTTACTCACAAGAACACACAATACGCTTGGTAGTAAAGTTACTCTCACCTCCTGCTCCGCCAGAGTATTGTGGGCCCGGGAGTAATTTAGTAGCTTATGCACCATTATTATACACCGTCCTTTTAGGAGTGACATCGACTAATACTATCCATGTTCTTTCTTTGTATGGTTTGGTATGTTTATTTCACTTGAATTATTCCAACTATATTTGTCTTATCATATTTCTGTTGTGCATGTTTAATCTAATTTGTCCTTTTATGTTGCATAGTCCTTATTTTGTCTGCTGCTGCAATTCATCCTAATTTTTGTTGTTTCCTATAACCACTTGGCAGTTTCCTGAAGTTGCAGTGGCATTGATGCCTATTTGTGATATTTTTGGATCCATCTCTCCAACAGTTCTACAGGCATCAAATTCAAGGGAGGATATTTCAATTTACATGGTATTTTCATGTGCTTTTCTTCTGCTGCTAAGATTGTGGAAATTTTATCGACCTCCTCATGAAAAATGCCTCTTAGGAAAGGGAGCTCCTGTTGGTTTAGAACTTGCTCTTGAATACCTATTGCTATTTCTTAATAATCATTTGGCTTCATCCTTTAACACAACTTTCAAAAATAGTGCCAAAGAAACTGACCAATATCTGGTTGAAATTCCATCTGTTTTAGGCTCCAGTTTGCCCGAAGCAAAGATTCCAGTGAAGGGCCAGATTCCTGGAGCATCTTCATCATTTGTCCAACCAGTGTTTATTGAATCATTTCCAAACTTTAAAGCTTAGTACTACCAGCACAAAGATTTCATAGCATCAACTCTTTCGGGACTTGTTCGTGGTAATCCTGTGCATCAAATTGCATCAAATTGCCGATAGTCAAAAGCTTGGAAATGAAAACATGCATGGATAACAGCTAACAAATGTAGAAGATAAATCTGCCACAGAACAAAACCCCATCCAAGATTCCAAACTTGCATAAATAGTAATACTGGTCAACTATTGGAATTCGAGTCTTTTCCCGAAGTTACATAAATGTCTGTAGTTTTTCCATCTGATTTAGTCAAATAGAGAAGAATGTAAAGGCATTTATACCCCTTCCATAAGGTAATTTTTCTTTCTTCTGAAATATGTGTTGAGTTCTGAATGTGATAATTTACTTGCACATAAATATATGGCTTTGATTTAAGCATCTCTACTAGTTTATTTAAACAAATGTAATCTCTGTTACAAAATAGTTAAATAAATATATCATTATAGTGTAAGCTATTTCTAGCAGTCTATATTAAAAAGTTATGCTGTTATTGAAGAATAATTTTTTCAGTTTTTTTGGGGCAGCTATGCATCCAACATCCCCACACTATCATTGTCTGATAGTATCTATGAACTTCACCTTCCATATTTAATATTTACCATGAAGATTACTTTGAATTGTATTTGTCAAATTGGAACAATTTACTTGGATGAAATGAGTTGAAGACATTCTTTTGTGTGAGGTAAAATCTAAGAACTAGAGAGGTGCTTTTCATGTATGAGTGAAAGCATTACACAATCATTGATTTTTCTCTTTTTCTACTTGAACTGCACATGTTGTGGTGTGAAATTGTATTTCTCTCATTTGATTTTCACCCTTAGCAATCTTTGGTGTATCTCAACATGTCTCTATTTTCCTGGTCTTTTTCTCTTTCAACTTTGTAAAACCAATTTTATATTACCTTGTGAAAGCAACACTTGTGCACTTGTGATTAATAGTAGCTCAAAAATTCTCTCTTCTACTGGAGCACATTTATTATTCAAATTGCCACATAGTGTATCATGAAGTATATCTTAGCATGGTTGTTTTCCTCTTCCTTTCCTGGTAAAAAAGGGGGCGTGACTGAAATGTCACAAGCTCATTATGTTTTCCTGGTAGCTCAACATTGTATTTTCTTGGTGACCTTTTCAGCTTCACTGACATTTTAGAAATTGGATTTAGGGGTGTTCTGGTTTAGATAAATACTACCATGATATTTCAGTTATATCTTGGAAATTTTGATCAATTTAAAAGTTTCTTGGGCATTTTCAGTAGCATATACAGACTCCGGAGAGAGAACTTACTCATCATAAATTAACTGTCACCCCATAGCTACACGTGCTTACAAAATATTGTGCCACTTGTGCTATTCTCCCAGATATGCTTTTGTTATTTGCTATGCCTATGCTGTTATTTTTTGCTGTGCCTATTTAAGTTTGTATTTTATGGGTGTTGTCTCACTCATACCCATAATTTCCATCATGATTTCCCCCCGAGATTCATGGCAATCATGCATGAAAATTTGTCTGCATAATATAGTGTTAATTGAACAGAGTTATCAGTGAATATTTTATATATCATTGTTCAAATATAGAACAGTTAGAATCTCCTTAGAACACATGATATGGCCTGTGAGTGTCCCTTGAACAAACTCAGCTTTTGTGCCTCACCATTATTTCAAAGATTAGGCCAAAAATAATATCAACTTTTTCTTTTGAAAGACAACATTCCAAACACCTTTGGTTGATCTGCAATTGAAGAAGATGCAGGCATATTGTTGGTGAATTTCCGTTTTAGCTGTGACACAGATATGGAAGGTTGTTTTGTCTAGTTTTTTGTGAACAGGAATGCTTGATTGCATGTATTGTAAGAGACACTTCAACTTGGTGCAAATGTTGCTCCTCAAGTTTCTTTTCTCACATAAGAGTAATAAAGATTGTTAGAGTATGTTGTTAGCTATTCTGAAGTGTTGGGGTAAGATGAATTGGATAATAAGAATAACTTTGCAGTGCATTACCAACTGATTCATTGTTACCCAACCATCAATTGAACCATAAATTGGTTACTGGTGAAAACACAATCAAGAGGCACATAGATTATGAATTCCAACAATGTTGGCATGCATATCACTAAAGGAGATTGATATATATCCAAAAATTATTATGTAACTAGTAAAATAATAAATTAGACCTTATTTCAATTTGTAATTATTATACTGAATAGCATCCCCTCTGGATGGATCATGGAACTATATTTAATCCATAATGCAAATAGAAAAATACTATGAAATCTACAGCATGCAAGAAACTGAATTTCCTAGAAGTCCAAATTTAACAAACTCTCTCCTTTCATTCCCAGGTTTCACAGCCACCATAAATCTGATAAATTAATAAATTACTAAGATATACCATGCCTCCACTTAGAAACTGATGTCTTTGCCAGTACCTTTCACATTCACACATTACTTATTGAGATCTGATACAAGTTATAATGTGTCATCACAAAAATTTATGAAGAGAATAGGCTTTTTGTAAAGTACTAAATGGCATTGTTGATACCTTTGAACATGCAGGCCTGAGAGATCTGGTAGATTTTCTTCCTGCTTCCCTTGCAACAATTGTTAGCTACTTTACTACAGAGGTTACTCGTGGTGATTGGAAACCTGCATCAATGAATGAAATAGACTGGCCAAGTCCTACAACAAATCTTCAGAATATTGAAGCTGAGATAAAAGAGGTCTTGGTTGCTACAGGTGTTCATGTACCAAGTCTCATGGGTATGCATCAGGGTTTAGCCATCTTTTAGTTGTATTGTTACATGTTTCTACTTTTTTTGTGTGTTGATATGCGTGTCTAGTTTTCCTGTTGATGAAATACATCTTTTGAACTTTGGCATATGCCTTGTGACTGCTAAACTGGAGTTCTACATGAAATTTTCATATATTCCACAAAAACCCATGACCATAAGTTGCTTTAACAAATAGTTTCCTTGATGGATAAGAAGGATACTATAGTCAGTGTTATAATAACATCGTCAATTAACTTACGTTCATGGGTTTGTGTCATGTGAATGATTGAGAACACAAACTTTAAACCTATGTGCTTTTGCATTCTAATTGCCTATAAAAATGGAGGTAAGGTGAACAAAATTAAATGATTATGCTTCATTACAAAAATTTATGAAGAGAATAGGCTTTTTGTAAAGTACTAGATGGCAGTGTTGATACCTTTGAACATGCAGGCCTGAGAGACCTTGTATATTTTCTTCCTACTTTGCTTGCAACAATTGTTAGCTACTTTACTGTAGAGGTTACTTGTGGTGTTTGGAAACCTGCATCAATGAATGGAACATACTGGCCAAGTCCTACAACAAATCTTTAGAATATTGAAGCTGAGATAAAAGAGGTCTTGGCTGCTACAGGTGTTCAGGTACCAAGTCTCATGGGTATGCATCAGGGTTTAGCCATCTTTCAGTTGTATTGTTACATGTTTCTACTTTGTTTGTGTGTTGATATGCATGTCTACTTTTCCTGTTGATGAAATGCATCTTTTGAACTTTGGTATATGCCTTGTGAATGCTAAAATGGAATTATACATGAAATTTTCATATATTGCCCGCAAACCCATGACCATAAGTTGCTTTAACAAACAGTTTCCTTGATGGATAAGAAGAATACTATAGTCAATGTTATAATAACATCGTCAAGTAACTTACGTTCATGGGTTTGTGAATAATTGAGAACACAAACTTTAAACTTATGTGCTTTTGCATTCTAATTGACTATAAAAATGGAGGTAAGGTGAAAAAAATTAAATGATAATGCTTTATCACACAAATTTATGAAGAGAATAGGCTTTTTGTAAACTACTAAATGGCATTGTTGATACCTTTGAACGTGCAGGCCTGAGAGACCTAATAGATTTTCTTCTTGCTTCCCTTGCAGCAATTGTTATCTAGTTTAATGCAGAGGTTACTCGTGCTGTTTGGAAACCTGCATCAATGAATGGAATATACTGGCCAAGTCCTGCAACAAATCTTCAGAATATTGAAGCTGAGATAAAAGAGGTCTTGGCTGCTACAGGTGTTCATGTACCAAGTCTCATGGGTATGCATCAGGGTTTAGCCATCTTTCAGTTGTATTGCTACATGTTTCTACTTTGTTTGTGTGTTGATATGCATGTCTACATTTCTTGTTGATGAAATGCATCTTTTGAACTTTGGAATATGCCTTGTGAATGCTAAACTGGAATTCTACATGAAATTTTCATATATTGCCCGCAAACCCATGACCATAAGTTGCTTTAACAAATAGTTTCCTTGATGGATAAGAAGGATACGATAGTCAGTGTTATAAAAACATCGTCAAGTAACCTACGTTCATGAGTTTGTGAATGACTGAGAACACAAACTTTAAACTTATGTGCTTTTGCATTCTAATTGCCTATAAAAATGGAGGTAAGGTGAACAAAATTAAATGATAATGCTTCATCACAAAAATTTATGAAGAGAATAGGCTTTTTGTAAAGTACTAAATGGAATTGTTGATACCTTTGAACATGCAGGCGTGAGAGACCTTGTATATTTTCTTCCTACTTCGCTTGCAGAAATTGTTAGCTACTTTACTGCAGATGTTACTCATGGTGTTTGGAAACCTACATCAATGAATGGAACAAACTAGCCAAGTCCTGCAGCAAATCTTCAGAATGTTGAAGCTAAGATAAAAGAGGTCTTGGCTGTTACAGGTGTTCATGTACCAAGTCTCATGGGTATGCATCAAGGTTTAGCCATCTTTCAGTTGTATTGTTACATGTTTCTACTTTGTTTGTGTGTTGATATGCGTGTCTAATTTTCTTGTTGATGAAATGTATCTTTGAACTTTGGCATATGCCTTGTGAATGCTAAACTAGAATTCTACATGAAATTTTCATATATTTCCCACAAACTCATGACCATAAGTTGCTTTAACAAATAGTTTCCCTAATGGATAAGAAGAATACTATAGTCAGTGTTATAATAACATCGTCAAGTAACTTACGTTCATGGGTTTGTGTCATGTGAATGATTGAGAACACAAACTTTAAACTTATGTGCTTTTGCATTCGAATTGCTGATAAAAATGTAGGTAAGGTGAAAAAAATTAAATGATAATGCTTCATCACAAAAATTTATGAAGAGAATAGGCTTTTTGTAAAGTACTAAATGGCATTGTTAATACCTTTGAGCGTGCAGGCCTAAGAGACCTTGTAGATTTTCTTCTTGCTTCCCTTGCAGCAATTGTTAGATACTTTACTATAGAGGTTACTCGTGGTGTTTGGAAACCTGCATCAATGAATGGAACAGACTGGCCAAGTCCTGCAGCAAATCTTTAGAATATTGAAGCTGAGATAAACGAGGTCTTGGCTACTACAGGTGTTCATGTACCAAGTCTCATGGGTATGTCGTTTTCTATTTTCTACTTTGTGAGATCATTTCCTTTAACTGTGCTTAGGTTGTATATACTATAGCCTTTGAGCAGTGATTTATAAATTTCTTGTGGATTTTCTTCAATGCTGATGTTTAGTAGGTGGAAATGCACCAACAAATCTTCCTTTACCTTTAGTAGCACTTGTGAGCCTCACAATAACATTCAAGATGGATAAAGCATCAGAGTTTCTTCATGGCGTTGTTGGACCAGCATTGAAAAGTACCGCAGTTGGAAGACCATGGCCCAGTACACCCATTGTTGCAGTGCTTTGGGCTCAAAAAGTATGCAGGTGGCATGATTACATTGTGTTTTTTAGCTCATGCACTGTGCTCAAACGAGATAAGCATGTTGTTGTTCAGCTTCTGAGGAGTTGTTTTGATGTTGCTCTTGGTTCTTCAAACTCTTTGATGTCAAAGCTAACAGTTAATGGTGGGGTGGGAGCACTTCTTGGACATGGCTTCCATTCACATTTGGCTCCTGGTGGTATGTCTCCTATGGCACCAGGATTCCTTTATCTACGAACTAACAGAGCAATCTATGACATAATGTTTATAACTGAAGAAATTATATCACTTGTGGTTGAAGGAGAAAGATACTTGTCAACTATGGGAATGAATGAACATTATGGCCAAATTGGCAAATCTGCACATCGTTTAAAATATCTTCAATTGTCACTGGGAACTGCCATGGAAAAAGTTAAGCAGACATCTACATTGGGAGCTTCCTTACTGTGTGTCACTGGGGGATATGGCTTGGTTCAAATGCTATATCAAGAAATGGGATCTCTCATTTTCCCACTGGTAGTACTTTATTAGCCAGTACCAACCACATTAGTGTTTTTGTTTCTGAAGGGTTGAATAGCTTCCAAACAACTATCCTCCAGGATGCTCTCTCTTGCATGAGTTCCTCCACTTTGGTAGCATAACCTATTTTGAGCCACGGAGTGCATTTCCTTGTTCCCTTGATCCTTGAACACTTTAAATTCTCAGATCCTTGATGATTGGGCAAGTCAATGTAATCGTCTCATTCCTCTAGCTCACCTTGTAAACTTAAGACTTTCTATTGTCAGCCATCCCCAAGACTAGGAATTTCTTGCCAATTGTGAGTATGCCTCTCTATGGCAGTATAGGCCACTGAGCATGTAAACTATCTAGTAGAGCCTCTGAAATTTGAAATTTCCTTCAATCCTGATCCACGGATCCTTTCCAATTCTGACTTTTCCTTAGTTCCCTCATTTATTTACCCACCAAGGGGAAAAATTTACCAAAGGATTTCCTTGTAATGGAAGCATCCTGTGAGTGTTTTTTTTTAAGCCAATATTCCATGGATGCATCTCTTAAGTGTTTGGATTTCATAACTTGACCTCAGTGTCCATCATTATAAAGCAATCTCTAAAGGCTTTTAGTTGCAAATTTTGAGCTGAAGTGTTTTATGTGTTTTAAACCCCATTCCCAGCTGACTTGGATTTGGCTACCCTGTTCCACTTATAACTAGTGGAATTTCTTGTCCCTCCCTCCTATGTGAAGGATGCTGGAAAACTTCTTTCTGATTTGGTTAAGATTCCTTTTGGTCGCTATGCTATAGACATCCAATACTCTTGTATGCTCTGTAGAATAGATTAATGAAGGTTAATATACGAACCATAGGACAGTTACAGCCAAAATTTAAATGTCAATCATGTGGTTTCAAGATGAAACCTAGGTATTTGACTTCTTGAAATAATTAATGGGAAATATGATTTTGGTCCGGTCTTTAAATTACTTTGCCAATCCACTTTACATTTCTAAAGACTTATTCAGATTTATTACCATTCCTGTAGTCTTGCAATAGAGGTCCAGAAGCCCCTTAAGCTT
Source organism: Pseudotsuga menziesii (assembly GCA_001517045.1). Classification (NCBI taxonomy): domain Eukaryota; kingdom Viridiplantae; phylum Streptophyta; class Pinopsida; order Pinales; family Pinaceae; genus Pseudotsuga; species Pseudotsuga menziesii. The sequence goes on along the minus strand of LPNX010599587.1, from coordinate 283,459 downwards.
TTCCAGCTCCCTAATAGAACTATTGACTGAAAATCAATGTGTCATCTACCAAAAGTAAATGGGTGATATGAACGAGTTTGCTGCTTTAATCCTCTATAATTTTGTTCTAGCATTTAATTAATTTAGAAAGTTTTCTTCATTGGGATAAATTGTTTTAAAAAATATTTCACATTTAGCTTTTATGATTTTTGATTTTCTATGGCCTATTTTTCTAGTAGCAAAACTCAAAAGTTCCATGATGTTACAAATCCTTCACAACAACACTGGGGACTTTGTTTACCTCCACTAGTGGCAGAGGTTTCCTTGCTTGGATCAAATTAAATTGAGCAAATCACCAGCTCCTGTAAGTGACTTTAGGATTTTAGTATATTGTACTTCCGTCCAATTATCTTTAGCATTTGTTATTGATATCTGTGCAGACAACTTTTTCTATGCTTCCATATTAGATTATTTAATAGCTTCATTAAGGCTTTCATAGGTTGCAGTTATCTTCAAGGGGGATTGGACACCTGTGTAGAGTTTTAGTTCTCGACGGGTTTCGGACTGCATAGTTGAGTCCATCTTTAGGAGAAAACATATCTCGAAGCTAATGTGTATTTTCTTTATACAACTTATGTTTTACTTCAGTGATTGTCTTCTAGATTCTTTATACATGGCTTCATTTTCAGCAACACTGGGGACTTTGTTTACCTCCACCAATGGCAGAGGTTTCCTTGCTTGGATCAGCTTCTTCAAGTAAATTGAGCAAATCACTGCCTCCTATAAGTGACTTTAGGATTTTAGTATATTGTACTTCCATCCAATTATCTTTAGCATTTGTTATTGATATCTGTGTAGACAACTTTTTCTATGCTTCCATATTAGATTATTTAATAGCTTCTGATTTAGTCTTAAATAATCATTAGTATAGAAGCTAATGTGTATTTTCTTTAGACAGGTTATGTTATACTTTAGTGATTTCCTTTTAGATTCTTTATACATGGCTTCATTTTCATTTCCTAATAATATATACCTGTTCATATTTCCATGTGAAACTAGAACACAGCAGGTAATGCTGAGACTTCCCTTACCAGTGGAGCTGCTGGAAGATCAGTTGTATTGCCAGCTAGTGCATCTTGGTATGAAATATGTTTCTTTTTGTGGAATATTTGTTTAGTTTTCTAGCATCCCCCTGGATTCGTGCAAAGTAACATTACACATTAAGTTTAGTGAACATAAGCTTCGATGTGATTTAGGAGTTTGTGGTGGAATATTACATATCTTATTGAATATTGAGACATTGATGGTAGTTGCAGGGGCTCCCATGTTGCATAGGAAAAATCATTTAGTATGAGGCTCCCAGCTATTCAGGGCTCCTCCAATCCTAAAACAAGTTCATCTCATTCACTTTTAGTGTCTCCAACATTAAATCTACCTTTCTTGGTGGTGGAAGCTGCTGCATCAGGGTTGAGTTCTGATCATGGAAAGCTGTTGGTCAATAAGGGTGGGCAGTCATCAATGTTTATATCTAAAAAACATATTGATGGCAAACCTAATGCAATGAGTGGAATATATATAAAATTAAATTCACGTGTAAATACCGCTGGGGAATCTTTCCATAGAAAGAATGCCAGCTTAGTTTTGTAATAGTAATAATTATGTAGTTTGTTGATTGATATCTATCATAAATTTGTTTAAATATCATCATTGTCAAGCAATAACAAATTTTTAAAGGGTGCTAGCTCAATGGTAGAGCACCTGTCTAATTATAGGCAGGAGGTTGGTGGTTCGATTCCTCCGTGCCCTATCATAAATTTGTGACTACAACAACTACTAAATTCGCATATATATGACTATTAGTAGCTAATTTCCTGTATCTTAGTCATATTTAGCTTAGTCATTAATATGTTAACATGTAGTAGTTTATTTAGTCGTATATTTGGTCATTAATGGTTGCAATCAGTGACTAAATCAATGACTAAATCAGCGACTAAATCAATGACTAACTCACTGACTAAATCCATGACTAAATCATTAACTATCAATGACTAAAACAATGACTAAGTCATTGACTATCAATGACTAAAGCATTGTCTATCAATGACTAAATCAATGACTACTAAGTCAAGCTATTAATGACTAGTGAAATATGACTAGCTATAAGATAGTGGAAATTTGCTACTATTAGTCACCGACTCAAAAATAGTTGTTTATAGCATGATTTTAGTCATTTTTTAGTCATTAATTTCTCATTTTCTACTAGTGAACTAATCAACCCAACTCAGTTCATGACGCTGAGTGAGCCTTAAAATTTACCAATTTACACTAAGTACAAATAAATTTGTAGTCTTTGAGGACATAAGTCCTTGCATGCTTCAACTGTGGAAAGTACTTGGGCTCTTCCTAGAAAATTATTATGAAGAGTACCACAGGAACCCCAAAGTAGCTAGCCGCTGAGAGGAATTGCCAAGCAAAACGGGCAATGACCCCTTCCAATTGAGTAGAAACACCTGTGACGAACAAGCCAAGCACTGTCTTCTCGTAGTCTTGGTGGCTGAGTGACCACCTATAGCTAATAGGAAGCCACTGAAGTCGGGGTCCAATCATTATTCCCACTAGTTTCATACATGAAAACACAATTGATCCTCCACGCTCTTCCTCATGCCTAAGAGGTGAACCACCACCATTTGAAACACTTAATCGACACCGTCGAAACCATTCTTAGTGATTCCCCACACCATCAGAAGGCCACACAGCCTCTAATTCTTATTCAGACCCATATCAGTCTGAACCAGACCTCCACACCGCACCATCAAGCCCCATGGATGGTGCAAATCCAGATCCATTTTATGGCTTAACCTTAGCAAGTGGACCCATGTCCACACCACAACCTATAAGCAAAGTCATGCAGATTGTCATTAGTTAGCTGCCACCACCCATAGTGACCAGCCAAGCTGGACCACTGGCAACACACGGGGGCAGTGGCCCCTCCACACACACTGTCCCTCCTACCACACAGGGGGGAAGTGGACCATCCACTTACATTGCGCCTACTATCATGCATGGGGGAAATGTCCCTTCAACCCACATTTTTCATCCCACAACACTTGGGGGCATTGGCCCATCCGTAATGGTGCCACCGCAAGTACCCCCAGCTGTGCAGATGCATTATGCACTTGCAAACCCCACTACCATCGCAGCCCCATCCCACATCAACCTGGGGTCAAATATTCCATTCATGGCTCATCTTAACCTACCTAATTTGGCTTGGTTAATGAATGACCCCATCCACCACCAAGCTTTCTAGCCATCCATGCCAACTAAGCTGCAATCAGACATCCCCAAGTTTGAAGGCAAAGAAGGGTAATGTCCCCAAAACCACATAATGACATTCCATCTATGGTGCTCATCCAACAGCATCGTAGACAACTCCATCAGGTTGAGGCTATTCCAATGCACCCTTATAGGTGCTACGGCCAAATGGTACATTGAGCTTCCACAAGCCAAGTACCCAGACTTCAATTCCCTAGCCTTCATGTTCCTACAGTATTTTCAACTCCCCGTCAGATATGATGAGGGGGTGGAGATCCTGTTATCCTGCTGTTAAAACGCTGCCACTCATATAACTGACCATATCCATGAGTGGTGGCAACTCCATAGCCTATGCAAAATCCAACTTGACAATAGGATCTTATTGGATTTGTTCCTTAAGACATTGCTCCCACCCATAGCAAAGGATGTCACATCCGAACATCCCCAATCCAAAGAAGAGGCCATACTAAAGGCCCAATAGTTTGACCTTATTTATGCTCAGTCTAGATACCTGTATACATCATTCCAGATGCCCCCCGTCCAAGTACCTCGTACCATGATGCACCAGGGGCATCCCATGCTATGGATGGCATCATAGGATTGGTCTCCCAATAGCCACAGCCCCAATTGACACCACTTGTCGTTACACCGCAACCAAGCAACACTACTAATGTTTCTTACCAAAACCAAGCCTTGGACTATGAAAGAATGATGTCCCAGTCTGGAGCAACAACTTCCTACTCACAGCCTGCACCACCACAGTAGGCTCAGGTCATGGCTTGGCCAACACAATAGTACGTGGGGCAAATTCCCACATTTGTGGCACCACCACCCCCACAAATCTATTATGCACCACCAGTGCAACTAGTTCAAGCCCCCACCCCCACTCCACCTGCTCCATTGGTACAAGTGTTTGCACAACAAAACCGTCCCAACTAGCCTACCCCCAACAATAAACAAGGGCAAGCTAGGAATAACTGGCCTTGCAACCAAGGAAATAACCAACCGCAGGGAGGCGGTCAACAATCGAACCCTCCCAACAATGCCGTGACAAACCGGTTAGCTCAAAACCCCCCATGATAGAATGCCCCAAGACGCAATGCCCCATTGTGCATGAACCGACCATGCACACTCTGTGATGTTTATGGGAACTACACATTCGAGTGTCCCCTCATGCCTCATGTGAAGCAGGCCATTCAAAACAAGGCCCAACAGGACGCCAACGCTGCAAATCATGCCCAACCCAACTCGACACCATGAGTACCTCCCCCCATGGTGCTTCAAAACCTACTCCCTGTCTAAGGTTTGGTGGCAACTACACCCCCTCCCCAACCCAATCCCAATGCTCTGGGAGAACCTCCCATGACTGAAACAGGTGCTCACCACCTGCTAGCCATGACAACTGAAGAGGTCAACTTACAAACTAGACAAAATCAGTACGGTACCACCACTGAACCTGCTCACTCATTAGTAACATCCATGTCTAAGATAGTCAACCTGCCTCTTCAGTTACCCCCATTCTCGTGACCCCCCGTATGTAGAATTGCCAATAATGCTACGGCTAGAGCTGCAGTCAGCTATAGCATTGTGGATGATTTGTCCCAAACTCCAACTGCCATGTCCACTCTTGAGGTACTTAAAACATGCCCAATGCAGCAGAAATCCTTACTAGCCACCCTAGGGGTAGTAGACCCCTCTGAATCCAAGTTTATCACATTCGACATAGAGAATGGGGAGCCGCGCATGCCATCAACCATCGCCTTCCAAATCCCGGTGTCCATCTAGAATTTGGTTGTACATTGGTGCATAGTGGATGAGGGGGCATCCACGTGCGTTATGTCTACCTTGGTTTGGCGGAAACTTGGATCACCAATTCTACAACCATCCTCCACAACTCTGTGGGATTATGATGGACATCCCACTAAATCCCAAGGAATCCTCCCCCATGTCCCCATCACATTAGCTGGGAAGACAGTGCTTATCGACATAGAAGTCGCCAATGCTCAACTGGACTACAAACTCCTCCTCAGAAGGAGTTACATGTATGCCATGAAAGCAGTTGCATCAACTATCTTCTGTCTCATGATGTTCCCCCATGAAGGGAAGATTGTGACGGTTGATCAGCGCACTTATCATGATCCACAAGGGTTAACGACACCTTCCAACATTATCCCTAACATCACCACCATTGAGCTGCAAGGGGTGACCACACAGGCTAATGCCATCCCTGCAATCAACACTATGGTTGACAACATGTTGCCACCTTTCACACACCTAGGTCATGTGGTATAAATATTCAAGCCACTTGGCATGTCCTTGGGGGAAAGTCTCGAGTCAAGGCTGTCACCTTGTTCTTGACTCCTCCATTTATGCTCAACTCCTAATGAAGCCAAGCGGGGTAGACCCTATTAAGTTACTAAGGCTAATTACTTAGTGTGATGGTGTTATATTGAATGAGTTACTTACAATTTTGAAATTTAACCATAAACAACCATAGATGACAAGATACAAAATGACTGCACGAAAGCACAATGCTGAGACACAATATATATATATAAAGAAAGAAAGAAAATAGCTAGTGCCTTAAAATGGATTCAAAAGATAATCAATGTACTTGCATGTGCTTCGAGTGAATGTTTTGCGATTGCCTCTTGGTACGTTTTAAGTTAATGTGAAATATGAGTTGATTAAAATTAGGCGAAGGGGTGGACTCCAGATATACCCGAGAGTACTTGGAGTATGTCCAAAACTAAACCATCATGGCTACCCGCAAGGAATATGTGGGATGAATGGAGTCTCTGAGGCTGTTTTTCATAATGCACCCATAGGTGTAACAGAGATCGATGCCCCGAGGTCACTTTTCAGGAGTTCCCACTTCTTTTAGGTATTTTTCCACTGTAATGCTTTGATCGAGGTGTTGGATCTTCACTTGATGGTTTTTCAATTTGGGATAGTGAATCCTAATTATTCTAGTCACTCAAATTCTTTTGATGTAGCTTGACTAATCGAACAAACCGCAGTCAAGTGCAGAGCATACACACCGGAGTCTTGTCAATTTTAGTAAATTTTAAGATAGGTGTTCTTGTTAAAAAGAAAACCCTCCAGGAACCTCTTTCGATCCAAGAACATCTAAATCAGGGAATCAAGGAGGGGTTAATTTTTTTATAGCTAATGAAACATTTGATGAAAAAGAAAACAAAGATACACAATGCCAGTTTTCTAATTAGTCCTACCACGCATCTCTTTCCCCTTTCGAGTCAATCGGGAAGTCGCGGGATAACTATTAAAATTACTTTGAAACCTAAGATATGGAATATGGAAATTATTATAAATCAAAGTATAGTTCCCTGTATATTAGAACTATGCTATATTAAAAAAAGATAAACTAAAAGCAAAAAAATGACACGGACGCAAATCCCCCCAGGGGGGATGGTGAATAAGCTCAAAAGAGCCTATTCAAAAGTATCTTTTGTTTTTATTAGTAGTGATTTACAATATCAGAAAATTTAAATTGATGCACTTGTGTCCTTGTTATCTGGGATCCAAAGGCTGACAACAAGCTTGTAATAAGCTAAAATCAAAACACGACGGTGGGGGAAGCTTTCTGGAAGCTCTGGTTTGTCCAAGAGTTGGAAAATGGGTAGATTCTCCTTCTCTTTTTTGTTATACCTGCTTAAAAACAGTGATCAATTAAAATCAAATGTTCCCAAACACACTTTAAAAGTGTTTTGGGTCACCATGCTAGTTACAAAAAAAAACTAAGTTAAAAATTGCTAAAAGGGGCTAATCTAGTTTTGCAAAAAGAAACCTAGGAAAGCAATCTTTCCTTTAGATCTTAGCTTGCTGTTTGGGAAGCCAATGGTATATGCACTTTTCTTGCAGAATTTAAGTCTTTGAAGAATGAAATAAGAAACTACCTTATGAGGAAGCTTTAGATCTATGCTTTAGCTACTTGCAAAAAAGGAAATTCCTATACCTAGATCTATCTTTATGAAATGATATTCTTTATGAAATTATAGATATAAGCGGCAATACTCTTATAAAATATATCTAACAATATATATTCAATTCTTAGAACTAGATCTGATCATAAGAGGAAGAGACAGGTAACCGGAAGATTGATTTAAATAGAAGGGAGGAAGAGAAGGGGAAAGGCCCATTGTTGGATGGATCTGTAATGGAAACTTGTTAGTGGAATACATGGGGGAAACACCTTCACAAAATTTTTGGATGTATAGTGGATTCAAACTAGATCCACAACTCTTCCAATCCTTGCTACCTGAAAGCTAAACACACAATCTTGCACAAAACCTCATGAGATCTGGATATATATATGAAAAAGAGACAAGAATTACATACAAATAAACTTATTAAACATGTATAATCTAGAAATTCAAGCATATATGCTATGAGATATAGAAAAAACAAGTAACCTTACTTTCCCAACTATACTCCTATTGATTCAGCTGAATCGTTCAAGCCAGATAGGGTTCAGATGCAGAAATTGAGAGAAAAGCTGGCAACATCAATAGCCATAAGACAATGCTTAATCCACACACATGAGAGAATTACACCATTTATCCTACAAAGCTTCTTTATTCCAACAATCGAAATATTACAATAGTATTACAATAGGAAGCCCTTCAATCCAACTCTAACTAGATTGAAAGAGGAGGCTTATGCTTCAATGTATACAAAAACTAGGAGATCCAACACAAGGGGGGTGCAAATCCCAAGGAGACAGATCAAATCAGCTGATGGAGAGTCAATAAATGCAGATTTGAAGCTGAACTGAGCGTACTCGTCAACCGGGTGGCTGATTGAGCTAACACATCAACCCATAAACCGACACATCAGTCCACAGAGCATCCAGGAGAGTCCACACATGTGGAGGAGAGAGAGAGGGCATAATTCCCCATAAAATTTGTTGAAGATCAACTCTGGATCTGATTTGATCACCTCCTTTAGTCAAGAATTTGTCAGATCCAGTAAATTTGGTTCAGATCTGACTGATTTCAATCAAATTGACTGAGAATCCACTGATCTATGATTCTGGATTTGCTCCATTATTCACCAATTTATTAATTAAAATAATCAATAAATGATTTTTTGGGGCTTTCTGACCTGAGTTATGGAAAATCACTCAAAACTAGGAAAAATTGGGTCCATGGGTTTACATGGTGCTCTTAGCTTGAAAATGACCACCTACATGACTGAAACTGATTACTTGGCCCACTTTTATTACAAAATCAGTTTTTCCAATTAAACAATTAAAAATAGCCTAAGTTTTGGAAAAATTAAATTTTAATAAAAAACACTAAAAAAATTTTAAAAATGAAAATTTGAAAAAACCTAGGGGGACTTAGACATGTTCATATGACTTGACCATGATGCCTAGCATGTTTATACATTGATACGTAGACTCTAATAACCTCAATAGGCCTAAATGCCAAGCCGTCCACCCCAACTTTGGAGGAATGGAGTGAAAAACTCAGAAATTATCAGTCATGTATTCAACAACCAATAATAACCAAGGGAAAAAACACCCTGGGTTGATCGAATTGATGAATAAATTCTAAGAGACCGAGTATTTCATAGAAACTATCATGCCAGAACATTTATTACAATTCCCCCATAGGGTATGAACATGTGATATAGTACAACAAAGCTTTCCAAAAGCAAGACTGAAGGTCTTCTAAAGTCTGAACAAGTTATCCTTGTCCAGTTCACTAGGCTCACTTGATATTAAACCACTAAGTACAACTTAGGTGGTAACATTCTGGCTCCAAGTGTGAGACTTGTGCTCTATCTGGTCTTTAAGGCAAGGAGAGGATATGAGAACACCAGAATCTCTGGTTTATATACCTTGTAAAAAAATCTCAACTTGATAAGAAAAACCTCAGTAGCACAAGTTTTATAAAAACCAAATGAACCATTAAGCTGATTTATTTAAACAAAATAAATGTAATTAACTAATGAATAAAAAGTTTTATTATAGCTAAGTAGAAAACATAAATGCAGAAAGTAAATGATTTCTTTTATGAGCTTATTTTCCTACTCTAAGCATGATATATAAAGGTTAGGTGTAATAAAAAAATCCAATGTAACCACCTAAGCATTTTATGAACATAAAAAAAAATTCCTTGTCTTTGGTTACCAACCAAAGTAAGGATACTTTATTTAGAAAATGCAAACCTGCATTATGATTCAGAATGGGTGGGATGGATGGGAAATCATAGGCATGAATAAATTCATTAAAGTTCCTCCCAAACCGGTATGTGCTTGCGCAGGCTACTTCTATCCATGACTGGATAGGACTGATATACCAATCAGCATGATGAGGTAGACTGACTATATCATCATAGTGATCATCAAGGCATACTGAATGATGACTCATTGTATAAGCACCAAGCTACTTGAAATCATAAGGAACCTCTACATGTGAAGAATATGGATAAGACGGATATTTCACTGACTGCATCACATCTGACTTTTCACAACACTGCTTCTCAATGTCTTCATTACTGATACCCTTGTGTGACTCTCCATGGTATGACTCTGAATGATCACATGAAAATTCTGAATTCTCCTCTTCCATACTAAGGTTTTCCCAGGCATCCAGATCTGTGCTCCCCTCTATGGACGTATCGTTGATTGGACTTCCACAAATTTTTGAATAGACACTCCCATTGTTGGACATATTATGGATGGGATTCTCCACAATATTTTCACAAGTTGGATTATCTATGAAATTCCAATAGTAATCACTCCCATCCATGTCATATGTGGGGACTCTTCATCCATGGAATCATGCTCCTGCCTATCCATGTCTTCCTTGTATTCATAACAATCTTCTTCAGATAAAATCTTACAAGGAAATAAAATTTCCAAACCTTCATCAACATGTGGAGAACAAGGTCTAGTGTCACCACACACCATACTGATCTTATCATAAGTTTCTTTATAGGCTTCCGTTATGATATCATGAAAAGGATATTCAATCATGGAAACCTTTTGGACATATTCAATGGGATCACTTGGTATGTGTTGCTCAATGGATTTCTCTAGAGGGATTTCTGGAAAGATATCAGCATTGCAACACACTTGAGAATACACCAAATCTTCAATGTCTTTAGCTATGGTGACATGAGGAGAGTCTTCAACAATGTGTTCCATCATGGGCTCCTCCTAAAGCTCTTCAATAGGATCATCTTGGATTTTCCCTTCCTCAGAATCTTGTTGTGTATTGGGAGATACCTCATATTCTTTAATAAATTGCTTACTTACTTCCTTTCTTGAATAACTATGAGGAAAATATTTGATGGGAGTATCATAAACCTCCTCTTCACTTAAATGTTCATGAAGTGATTCCAAGTCTTCAATACTTTGTATCATGGAAAAAGGTCCATCATATGTTTCTATGTGATACTTTGTCCCAGATAGGTAGAAGGTACAGATCTTTTCAAGGAACTTTTTTAAACCATTCATACTACCCCTACCATCATGCCACTTCTCAAAAAACATCCAAAGGAAGCTTAGAAAAGAAGTTATACATTTATTAGGAAGGCCCTGATAGAACCAACAACAGGCCTCACCCCAAAAAGTACTAGCAAACATTTCCATCATATTGTCTTCATGAATAATATTGGAGTCAGTAATCAACTGAACGAAATATTTGACATGCCAGATGGCCGAATCACCATAATTTCCATGAAATGTCAGAAGCCAGTTATATGCATCCCCCAAACCATTACAACAATTAGGTAAACCTGGGATGTTTGAGAAATCGATAGGCTGAAACATTCCGGTTAACTGGGCATTATATTTCTCATTTAATTCATCCATATCAAAAATTAATAGTATGCATTTGATATAACCATTAAACCTTGTATTGAAAAGGTGGAGCTATCAAGTGATGAGCTTTAAAGGTTTTAACAGGTCACATGGGGTCATCTACACACAACAAAACTTCACAAGTTTATGAGATAACAGGGTTTTATCCCTTCAATAGAGTTGCCATGTGAAAAACAAAAATAAGCATTTATAAATCTTTTCACAAAAATTATTTTTTGCTTTTCTTTGTAAAAATAAAACCTGGAAAAAACTCAGTGGAGTCGCCAGATGGAAATTAAAGATCTACTCTAAGCATTCATTAAACAAAGCAAAAACAAAAAGCAAGAAAACAAAAGTCGTACTCTGGAATAAAAATATTTATCCCCGGCAACGACGCCAAAAAGTATTGTCGCCTTTCACACACCTGGGTCATGTGGTAGAAATCTTCAAGCCACTCGGTGTGTCCTTGGGGGCAAGTCTCAAGTCAAGGTTGTAACCTTGTTCTTGACTCCTCCGTTTAGGCTCAACTCCTAACAGAGCCAAGGGGGGTAGACCCTATTAAATTACTAAGGCTAATTACTTAGTGTGTTGGTGTTATATTGAATGAGTTACTTAGGAGTTTGAAATTTAATAATAAACAACCATAGATGACAAGATACAAAATGAGTACACGAAAGCACAATGCTGAGACACAATATATATAAATAGAAAGAAAATAGCCAGTGCCTTAAAATGGAGTCAAAAGTTAATCAATGTACTTGCATGTGATTAGAGTGAATGTTTTGCAATTTCCTCTTGGTACGTTTTAGGTTAATGTGAAATATGAGTTGATTAAAATTAGGCAAAGGGGTGGACTCCAGATATACCCGAGAGTACTTGGAGTATGTCCAAAACTAAAATGTCACAGCTACCTGCAAGGAATATGTGGGATAAATGGAGTCTCTGAGGCTATTGTTCATAATGCACCCATAGGTGTAATAGAGATTTGTGCCGCAAGGTCACTTTCCAAATGTTCCCACTTCCTTTGCTTATTTTTCCACTGTAATGGTTTGCTCAAGGTGTTGGATTTTCACCTGATGGTTTGTCAATTTGGGAGAGTGAATCCTAATTATTCTATTCAATCAAATTCTTTTGATGTAGCTTGACTGATTGGATGAACCAAGTCCAAGTGAAGAGCATACACACCGAAGTCTTGTCAATTTTAGTAAATTTTAAGATAGGTGTTCTTGTTAAAAAGAAAACCCTCTAGGAACCTCTTTCGATCCAAGTGGATCTCAATCAGGGAATCAAGGAGGGGTTAATTTTATTATAGCTAATGAAATAGTTTATGAAAAATAAAAAATATACACAATGATGTTTTTCTAATTAGTCCTACCATGCATCTCTTTCCCCTTTCGGGTCAATCAGGAAGTCATGGGAGAAGTACTAAAATTACTTTGAAACCTCAGATATGGAATATGGAAATGATTATAAATCAAAGTATACTACCCTATAGATTAGAACTACACTAGATTAAAAAAGATAAACGAAAAGCAAAAAAAAAGACATGGATGCAAATCCCCCCCAGGGGGGATGGTGAATAGGCTCAAAAGATCCTATTCGAAAAGATCTTTTGTTTTTATTAGCATTGATTTACAATATCATAAAAATGATATTGATGCACTTTGGTCCTTGTTATCTAGGATCCAAATGCTTACAACAAGCTTGTAACAAGCTAAAATCAAAACATGACATTGGGGGAAGCTTGTGGGAAGCTCTGGCTCGTTCGAGAGTTGGAAAATGGGCAGAGTCTCCTTCTCTTTTTTGTTATACCTGCTGAAAAACAGCGAAAAATTAAAATCAAATGTGCCCAAACACACTTTAAAAGTGTTTTGGGTCACCACGCTAGTTACCAAAAAAACTAAGTTAAAAATTGTTAAAAGGGGCTAATCTAGTTTTGCAAAAAGGAACCAAGGAAAGCAAGATTTCCTTGGGATGTTGGCTTGCTGTTTGGGAAGCCAATGAGATATGAACTTTTCTTGTAGAATTTAAATCTTTGAAGAATGAAAAAAGAAACTACCTTATGAGTAAGCTTTAGATCTATGCTTTAGCTACTTGCAAAAAAGGAAATTCCTATACCTAGATCTATCTTTATGAAATGATATTATTTACGAAATTATAGATCTAAGTAGAAAGAATCTTATAAACTAGATCAAACAATATATATTCAATTCTTAGAACTAGATCTGATCATAAGAGGAAGAGATAGGTAGCTGGAAGATTGATTTTAATAGAAAGGAGGAAGAGAAGGGAAAAGGCCCATTGTTGGATGGATCTACAATGGAAACTTGTTAGTGGAATATAGAGGGGCGATGCCTTCACAAAATTTTTGGACGTACAGTGGAGTCAAACTAGATCCACAGCTCATCTAATCCTTGCTACTTGAAAGCTAAACACACAATCCTGCACGAAACCTCATGGGATCTGGACATATATATGACGAAGAGACAAGAATTACATGCAAATAAACTTATTAAACATGTATAATCTATATCTTCAAACATATATGCTATGAAATATAGAAAAAACAAGTAACCTTACTTTCCCAACTATACTCCTATTGATTCAGTTGAATCGTTCAAGCCAGACAAGGTTTAGAGGCAGAAATTGAGAGAAAAGCTAGCAACATCAATAGTCGTAAGACAATGCTTAATCCACACACATGAGAGAATTACACCATTTGGCCTCCAAAGATTCTTTATTCCAACAATCAAAATATTACAATAGTATCACAGTAGCAAGCACTTCAATCCAACTCTAAATAGATTGGAAGAGGAGTCTTATGCTTGGATATATATAAAAACTAATTGATCTAGCCTAGTAGGGGTGAAAATTCCAAGGAGATAGATCAAATCAGCTGATTGAGAGTCAATCAAAGCAAATATAAAGTTGAACTGAGCCTACTTGTCAACCGGGGGGCTGATTGAGCTGACACATCAACCCATAAACTGACACATCAGTCCACAGAGCATCTAGGAGATTCCACACATGTGGATGAGAGAGAGAGGGCACAATTCCCCATAAAATTTGTTGACTATCAACTCTAGATCTGATTTGATCACCTCCTTCAGTCAAGGATTTGTCAGATCCAGTCAATTTGGTTCAGATCTGACTAATTTCAATCAAATTGGCTGAGAATCCACTGATTTATGATTATGGATTTGCTCCATTATTCATCAATTTATTAATTAAAATAATCAATAAATGATTTTTTGGGGCATTCTGACGTGAGTGATGGAAAATCACTCAAAACTAGGAAATAGTGGGTCCATCGGTTTACATGGTGCTCTTAGCTTGAAAATGAGCACCTACATGATTGAAATTGATTACTTGGACCACTTTTATTACAAAATCAATTTTTCCAATTAAACTATTAAAAAATAGCCTAAGTTTTGGAAAAATTAAGTTTTAATAAAAAACACTGAAAAAATTAAAAAAATGAAAATTTGAAAAAACCTAGGGGGACTTAGACATGTTCATATGACTCGACCATGATGCCTAGCATGTTTATACATTGACACATAGACTCTTATAACTTCAATAGGCCTAAATTCCAAGCCGACCACCCCAACTTTGGAGGTATGGAGTGAAAAACTCAGAAATTATCAGTCTTTTATTCAACAACCAATAATAACTAAGGGAAAAAACACCCTGGGCTGATCATATTGATGAATAAAGTCTAAGAGACAGATTCTTTTACAGACACTATCATGCTAGAACATTTATTACAATTCCCCCATGGGGTATGAACATGTGATATAGTACAACAAAGCTTCCCAGAAGCAAGACTGAAGGTCTTCTGAAGTCCAAACAAGTTATCCTTGTTCGGTTCGCCAGGCTCACTTGATAAAATACCATTAAGTACAACTTAGGTGGTAACACAACACACCAACACCTCCATTGTTGAATGTGGGCCCTGGGTTGTTTATCGATACCACCATGATGGCTCCCTTCCCATTAGTGTCACCACCACCGACACAAAATGAAACTGCAGACTTGTGCATTATCTCATCAAGCATTGTTGCACTCAAACAACAATCGCAGCCATGGCCCCAACCTCAACCACAACATCGTCTATAGCCACAACACCAAAAACAACCACAACATCACTCATAGCAGCAGCATTATGTGCAACCGCAACCACAACACCATCCCCACATGCAACCAGTCGGGAGTTATTTGGGCTCATCCCCAGTCCATACGATTCCCTTCCTCTTCCCTCCACCTAGTGTCATGAGCAAGCCGGTCATGGTCACCTTAATCCTACCCAACTTTACGTTGGGAATTCCGATGTGGTATCTTGATCCACCAGCTCAACCAGCAATGCCCTAGGTTATCTTAACCCCGGTGCAACCCATTGCGGTCAAGTCTCACCCTCCACCTGGTTTGCAAAATCCAACCGCCGCACCCACACCCGCCCTGCCCCACCCAAAAAGGGATAGGGGCAAGAACACCAAAGCCACCGTAGAGACATGACAAGTCCCACCTTGTGATGTCTATGAACAATAGGGCCATCCAACTCAGAGTTTCCCTGAAATCCCAGTGATCTGTATGCATTTGGATGCCATGGATACAAATGAAAGCATCCTCGTGGTTGAACTCCCAACCGCGTCGATAGTTAGGAACAAGGTATTGAGGACAAACCATGCTTGCGCCCTTTGTGGCTTGTATGGACATTACTCCCACCATTTCCAAGACCTGCTTGAATTTCAAATGGATCTCACTGACCTCCGTCAACATTCCCTTGAGTCTGAGATCACCTTGATCAAATAAGTTCACCCACCACCTCCTTCGTTAGACACCATGTCCATTTACATGATATCCAGTTCCACCGACCTTCTCATCTCCTCCTCCATTGATGGTCCATCAGACCTATCTCTTCATTGCTTTAGTAACTATGAGGAGATACTTGAAGCTCTGACCACCCTGGAATACCCATGGGACAACATGCACCATCGCTCATTCTTCCTCCCTGAAGAACTTGTGTTGCAGTCTAACTAGTTTTCTGTGGAGACCAAAGATTTCATCCATGAGAAGGTCGACTGGTTCAAGAACCCCATCCCAGCACCAGATCCCTTCGAAGAAGGGAATATGTCAAAAAAATTTCCAACCATTAAAATCAACATCTCAACCAATTCTGAGATTATTGAAGAAATCATGCTGGGGGAATCTTGCTCCCTGGAAGAGGTTGATGCCTACAAAGCTCTCTTCCAAGAATTCCATGACATCTTCACCTGGTCTTACACTGAAATGCCCAGCCTTGATCCATCCATAGTGGAATACCACATCGACACATGGTCCGATGTGGCACCCGTGTGCTAAAAGAAATGGCCCATCCATCCATCCAAAGTGGCCACGGTTAAAGCCAAGATAGAGAAGATGTGCACAGTTGCCTTCATCTACCCCATTGCGTACACCACTTGGGTTTCTAATCCTATTCCTGTGAATAAAAAATGGGGTACCATTTGCATTTGCACAGACTTCTGTGACCTCAACAAGGCATGTCCCAAAGACAACTTTCCCACACCTTTCATCGATCAGATCATCGATGTGTGTGCCAGACATGAAGCATTTTCCTTCATGGACAATTTTTCCAGCTATAACCAAATTCAAATACAGAAAGAAGACCATTATAAAATGGCATTCACAACCCCATGGGGCACATTTGTGTATCGATTCATGCCCTTTGGCCTGAAAAGTGTTGGATCCACCTTCCAGCGTGCCATGACACACTGCTTCTATGACCTTGTTCACATTATGTTGGTTTGTTTCAACAACCTCATCGCGTAGTCGCAGAAGCAAACACAACACATAGACCACCTGCAACAAGTGTTCTTATGATGTCACAAGTATGAAATCCACTTGAACCCTTTCAAGTGTGTTTTCTGTGTCCCCACGGGCTGTCTACAAGGACTCATCGTGTCACACAAAGGAATGACCGTTGATCCCTCTAAAGTCCAAATGACTTTCCCCCTAATGTCACCCCTTTAAGTGACAACGTTACAACTTGTATTACAGTCTTTCCATTTTTGTTTTACACATTTTTTCCAAATTGAGTCTTATGTATCGTTTCTTCTCATTGCTTTAGATGGAGCACACCTCAGACCGGTATATGGGATTCACAGATGGAGCAAGCATATGGTCTCCGAACCTCACCTCGGCTGCATGGGTAATCTACTCCCCATCGCACGAGTTGATCCACATCGACAAAATATGCGTGGGCACCACAACCAACAACCAGGCTGAATATGATGGTGTCAATGTCCTCTTGGTCGCCACTCTTAAGATAGGTATGCACCATCTCGATGTTTTCTTAGAATCTTAGCTGCTTATTTCTCAGTTGAACAACCACTATCGAGTATGTGATCCCTGCCTCTTTAGAAAGTACCTTTGCACTAAACAAATGGTTAGAACATTTGAATCCATCACATTTACACATGGTCCCAGGAACCTCAATAGTGTCGCAAATCAAATGGCTAACCATATTCTAAATTGGCACATCCACAACTACATATAGGAAACATACAACCATAACATCATGCATAATCATGTCTAAAAAATACACACACAGTGTAATAATACATCATACAGGCATTTGCATTCCACAGCATCATAAAAAGACTCACATAATAAAACCATAAAAGCGCATCCATGTGGGTCAAAAATATATATATATAAATCGATCAGTCGCATGTCCAATACAAAATGAGAAGCCACATATGCTTTCTCAGCAGGATACACATAAGCGACACAAAAACCCCTAAGTGCACCAACACACTAGGGACAGCCTCACTAGGCTACTAATCTGACTCAGACTCGTCATCTAACTTAGTGTCATCATCTACCAAAGAGGACTCATCCTCTGTAGGAAGATCACCTCTTGCCACCCGGTGAAAGTGCTCACAAGCCACTGCCATCGTCCTCATCACACCATTCAAATATGGAGGAAGGTTGTGAATAGTGGCAATCACATCAGTACTCAGGTGCTGCCAACCATCATCTGACACTCCAGTAGCAAGCTGCTCCATATATGGAACCAGTCCATCCATATCTTGCTGCCGCCTGTGAGAGCTCCTAGTATGAACCGCCACGGGAGCCATAGTAACAACCCACCTCCAATGCCTGGGCAGTGGTTGAGGACCAACATTTGCACATACAAATAAGGACACCATTAGTCCAAATATATCAATATGCAAAATACCAACCAGCTCAAATACACTATATATAAAGATGAATATAAAAACATCATGCATACATACTAGCTGGTCCCCATGTCTAGCCAGGAGGTCGGTGCATCTCAGGGTCTCCCTGGAAATCCATACCCACATATGGGTGCTCCTCGATCACTACAGGAAGCTGGAGCTAGTGCTCCAACAACTCCTTTGTTAAAAAGCAGCCCACTCTGCCACCACCCTCCTGGATCATCATCTAGCACCATCTGTACATCCTCAGCTCCCACAGACCACTATCCTACACAGCTTGATGAGGATCAAGTGTAGTTACTTTCTTAAAGAAGAAAGCACATAAGAAGGAGCCAAAACAAAAACCAGTGCAAGTAGTCTTTAACTTGTTCAGCTGACACCGAACAGCCTATAGATAGATCTGGCCCTATGCATAATATTAGCCACCTATAGCATGCTCTACTAGCTATGTTGACCACCAGAAATCTTGTGGCTCCCCGTGGAACCCAAGATACACTGCAGTAAGGTCCCCACTGCCCATGTGGACAAATCCTCAATCTCACACATCAGGATGTATGAACCATGCACGTATGTCGTAGCATAATAGTGTCGATCACACAGATCCTCCAATGTCTCCCCACAAGACAGAGCAGGTACCAAGTCACCAACCACTCCTAACATAGGGAGCCTATTAATGAAGTATGCATCTACCAACATAATCTCAATGCACTGGCCCTGAAAGAGGAACACCTCCTCATGAACATCCCAAAAACCTATCAGTGTTTGCACCAGTAAACGCAAGCTTCGCATGAGGGGTATCCTCATAAATTTCAGCAATTTACAATGGGCTAATGTATCTCTAACATTCCCATCACACAAGGATGCATCCCTGACACTCTTACATTCTCTCTCTCTCCACTTGATCTCTAGCAACCTGCACAAGAAAAAACCCTGATGTGAGCCACTACCATCCTAAAAAAACACCCAAAAGAGGCCAGGGTGCACCTGTTTGGGAAAAAGGAGCACCCAAGATGCTCAAAATTTCCCCATAGGTGCACCCAAGGTGCACCTTTTCCTTCAAAAGGTGTGACCTGGCCCCCATGAAACCCCAAACTACTCATGGGGGGCCTCCAGGTGACCAAATCCAGCAAATAAGCCACCAAAAAGATGAGTTTTAGTGAGAGATTTTACCTACAAGCTAGGACACTCGAAACCATCAGTTGGATCAAAATAAATCAGCAAATTAAGAATTAGGGCCCACCTATCCAACTCCACAATGAACAGTGATAACGACACTTCACCATGTGGACCCCACCCTTATATAGGCCCCATTTGACCTAATTTCTTTCGATCGATGTAACAGATCCATACAAACTCTGTTTGAGATGTAGTTCATGCCACTGGTTTCAGAATTATGCCCTCTATCTCTTTATGAGACCATTGTCTCATGTTTAACAAGTCAATTTTAGGACCATTTCCCACCAGTCACCTTGATTCACGAGCCATGACATGACGATGCAAGTGTCTACAGACCTGTACTTGTATCAAACTTTCCGACCGCTACTCATGCAAGTTTTCGGGCCACCACCCGTTAAGGAATGTAATTTTACTTTTATTTATAATTTTCTTTTCCACCGCACCTTACGTGGACATCTGGACCATCATCCACAAAACCCTTTATTTTTCCTACATGTATTTGGCATATAAGTTCCCCCGAACTTGTACTCACATCGCATGTAGTTAATTCCATCCCCCACAACACACACACACGCTCTCCTGACCTCTGTTTGAGAGCCACCTTGGTTCTCATGCCTCTACCACACTGACTCGTGAGCCTCTACCGCAATCTATCCCACGCATGTATCGGTATGTTTGAGAGCCTTCTGCTCCATCCATACTGTGTGGATGACCTTTGGACCTCTATCCACCATCTCGACATGGGGCACCGCCTGTGCCACTGCAATCGATTGACCACACTGGAGTTTTGTTTAAGCTCTTTTCTGACTCCTTCAAACAATGAAAAGATAGCCGAGCGTAGCTGCTTCCTTTCCTGCTTGCTAAAGTATAGAAAAGGGTGTCTACATAGCCTCATTTACCTCCTTTTGTGGACCATGTAGACTAGTAAAATGAAAAGGACACCCTTGGCACACTCAATCCAAGACCATTCCCCTCTGCATACTTTTATGCTTTCTTGGGCAGAGGGGCCGCACCTCATGAAAAATCTCATCATGGGTTGTCGTTAAGCTCTTTTCCAGCCTTCTCATCAAGAAAATATTGTCGAGAAAACTTGGTTTCATTCATGTTTGTAAAAGTATTTGAATGATTGTCGAGTCAGTATAGGTTTAACCTTTTCTGGCCTGATTGGACTACCAATGGTAAAGAAGTCTCTCATCCCATACAGGATGGGTGAGCTCTCCTATGTATACTTTTATCCTTTTTCAGGAACAGGAGACTACCAACAAAAAAGAGCCCCCACTAGAGTCTTCTTCATGCTTTCAGACTCTCTAAAATTGAAAAGCACCATCGAGCATTTACCTTCTTGGGCTTGTTACCACCTAAGTTGTACTTAGTGGTTTTTTATCAAGTGAGCCTGGTGAACCAGACAGGGTTAACTTGTTTAGACTTTAGAAGACCTGTGGAAGTACTTCTGGGAAGTTCTTGTTGTACTATATCACATGTTCATACCCCATGGGGGAGTTGTAATAAATTTTCTAGCATGATAGTGTCTGTAAAAGAATCAGTCTCTTAGACTTTATTTGTCAATCCGATCATCCCAGGGTGTTTTTTCCCTTGGTTATTATTGGTTGTTGAATAAATGACTGATAATTTCTGAGTTTTTCACTCCATACCTCCAAAGTTGGCATGGTCGTCTTGGAATTTAGGCCTATTGAGGTTATTAGAGTCTATTTTTCAATGTATAAACATGCTAGACATCATTATCGAGTCATATGAACATGTCTAAGTCCCCCTAGGTGTTTTTCAATTTTCAATTTTTTAGTTTTTTTAGTGTTTTTTATTAAAATTTAATTTTTCCAAAACTTAGGCTATTTTTTAATATTTTAATTGGAAAAATTGATTTTGTAATAAAAGTGGGCCAAATAATCAGTTTTAGTCATGTAGGTGCTCATTTTCAAGCTAAGAGCACCATGTAAACCCATGGACCCACTATTTCCTAGTTTTGAGTGATTTTCCATCACTCAGGTCAGAAAGCCCCAAAAATCAATTATTGATTATTTTAATTAATAAATTGATGAATAATGGAGCAAATCCAAAATCATAAATCAGTGGATTCTCAGCAGATTGACTGGATCTGACAAATCCTTGACTAAAGGAGGCGATCAAATCAGATCCAGAGTTGATATTCAACATTCTTTATGGGGAATTTTTCCCTCCCTCTCTCCTCCACATGTTTTTGGCTCACTTGGATGAGTTTTGGTGGATGCTTCAGTCAACAGGTTGAGGTGTCAGTCAGATCAGCCCCTCGATTCAGTTGCACTTAGTGAGACTCATATCTGGCTCAACTAGACATAGATCAGGCATTGATGGACTCTCCATCAACATATTTGGTCTATCTCCTTGGGATTTGCGCCCCCCCTAGGCTGGATCTCCTTGTTTTTGTATATATCCAGGCACAACCTCCTCTTCCAAGCTAGTTAGAGCTGGACTGAAGGGATTTCCATTGTAACTCTGTATTTGATCATCATTTGTGAATAAAGAAGATTTGGAGGCCATACTGTCTAGTGCATTTGATTGTGTGGATTCTCGGTGTTATGCTGCTGATGTGGTAGCTGCAATTTCTTGCCAAAATATTTGTTGCTTCTGTGTTCTGGCTTCAAGGATTCAGCTAAATCTAGTAAGGGTATAAACTAGGAAATCTAGATTGCTTGATCTTGTTTATCCATATGATGTATGCTCAAAAATCTCAGGTATATGCTTAAATAAGGTTATTTCTGCATAATCTCTCATTTTTGTTGTTTTATGCATCTATATCCAGATCTCACAAGGTGTGTGCAGGCTTGTTGTGGATCTAGATTGACTCCATTCATATCCAATAAGCTCAAGACTCTGTCCCTTAGCACTCCACAAAAGGGCCTCCTTTCAGCTTGCTCCATTCAAGCAACGATCTGACCTTCTCTCCTCTTCGTCTCATTTCTATAAAAAAATCAACACTTTACATGGTTACTTTGTTCATTTCATAGCTTTGATTTCATTTGGATCTATTTCATCACAGTAAAATATACATAGATTTGATATTTCATAGCTCACAGTCTAGATCTTGCACTCAAGAAAGTTTCATTAGCATTCTAGATCTAGCTTTAGGGAATTCGTCTTTTTGCATGAAATTTTAAAGAAAACTTGTAGATCGCATGCATTAGATTTCCTTTTGATGTTATAAAATTTAATATTCTGCAATATTAGTGCATATTTAATTGGCTGCACAAACAGCAAGCTAAGATCCCAAGGAAATATTGCTTTCCTTGGTTCCTTTTTCACCTGTTTAGCTAGTTTTAACTTCATTTTTTTTTAGATAAGGTAGGATGATCCAAAGGTACTCTTAAAGTGATTTTTGGAATTTGTTATTCTAACATGCTTTCTTTATTTTAGTAGTTTTGACAGAAAATAAAGGAAGCTGCTGTCTGAAGTGGCCTCAGGAGCGTTGAAATCTCCCTAGGGGTCTCCCTTTCAATTAAAAACTCAAAAATTTTCCAACGTTGTAAAATATTAGTTTCATCCTATATAAGGACCAAGAAGTTTCTGATTTTTCAGTTCACTGATATTGTAATGAATAATAAATAAAATTATTTTTGGAATAGGCTCTTTCAAGCCCATTCCCCATCCCCCCTAGTGGGATTTGCGTCGGTGTCCTTTTCGTCGCTTTCTGCTTATTTCTTTTTTTAAAACTAGAATTAATCTAATATGCAGGGTAGTATACTTTATTTAATTATTAATATCATACTCCATATTTTACATTTCAAAGTAATCAGAATACTTACCCCATGACTTCCCGATTGACCCGAAAGGGGAAAGAGATTCGTGGTAGGATTAATTAGAAAACCAGAATTGTGTATTTGTTTTATTTTTCATATTTTATTTATCAACAATTTTAAAATTAACCCCTCCTCAATTCCCCGATTGAGATCCACTTGGATCGAAAGAGGTTCTTGGAGGGTTTTCTTTTAAACAAGAACACCCAGTTTAAAACTCATTAAAATTTACAAGACTCCAGTGTGTATGCTCTGCACTTGGTTGCGGTTTGTCCGATCAGTCAAGTTGTATCAAAAGAACTTGGGTGACTAGCATAATTAGGACTCACTCTCCCTAATTGACAAAACCATCAGGTGAAAATACAACACCTAGATCAAACCTCTACGGTGGCAAAATACCCAAAGGAAGCAGGAACTTCTGAAAAGTGACCTCGGGACGCCGATCTCTGTCACACCCTAATGGGTGCGTTACGAATAATAGCCCCAGAGACTCCATTTCAGCCCACATATTCCTTGCGGGTAGCCGTGAAGGTTTAGTTTTGGACATACTCCAAGTACTCTCGAGTATATCTGGAGTCCCCCTTTTGCCTAATTTAATCAACTCATACTTCACATTTAACCTAAAACATACCAAGAGGCAATCACAAAACATTCACTCCAAGCACATGCAAGAATATTGATTCTATTTTTTGACTCCATTCTAAGGCACTGGTTAACTTCTTGCTTTATATATATATTGTGTCTCAGTATTGTGCTTTCGTGTGTTCATCTTTTACATCTTTCCATCTGTGATTATCTATAGTTAAATTGTAAACTCCTAAATAACTTAGTGAGTTTAAACATCACAACACTAATTAATTCTCCTTAGTAACTTAATAAGTTCTAACCCCCTTGGCTCTGTTAGGAGTTGAGCCTAAACGGAGGAGTCAAGAACAATGTGACAGCCTTGACTCGAGACTTTCCCCCAAGGACACACCGAGTGGCTTGAATATTTTTTCCATGTGACCCAGGTGTGTGAAAGGCGGCAACAGGGCTTACCAAAAATCCACAAGATCGTACCATAATGGTGTCCCTAGACACCACCCTAGAGAAAATAGTTTGGCAGTATTCTCACATTGATTCACCTTTTTTTAGAGTACTCTACAATGCATCTTCCTTGGATCCCATCAATTTCAAAAGTGTCTACCTCCTCCAAGCATTTCCCATCTGCAATGACATTCCCGGTATTACAGCTATGATCCAATTACCATGAGTCAAGTTTCATTTGCTGCTTGGTCCACCCTACCGTAATACTCTAAACAAAGGAAGTTTGAGTCCACCACACTCCCCTTACCCCTATTCAATATTATCCCTCCCCATCCCCTCCACATTCAGTGGGTCCGTCCGCAGATTGTCACACACCTTTCAGTTATCTCCCTCGTGCTCCTAGTCAATGAAACATCATTGCCCTGGCTAGGGGAAGGTCTCCTTCTGTCGATGCCAACACACATATTCCAGAGGCTATACCCATAGGTCCCTGTATCCTAGTTTCATTAACATCATTGATGAGTTCCTTGGACCACTTGAGAGGATTCCTTAGTACCTCTTATGATGGTTGTTTCTCATGTGCTCGACTCCAACTCCATCATCGCACTGTTGAGATTCCTACAGGGTTTGGTCCACACAGTACGTGGTCGAAGACCCTATATGTCACCCGACTCTATCACATTGATGAGTCTACTCAAGGGACCTAAAAATTTTATGTCCCTTATGATTTCTAGATTACGTTGGAGACAGTGATCAAAAGCCCCAGCAGTGCTTCGATATACCTTTATGATTGATGCAACATACTTGTACCACAGAGACTCTGACTCTAAATTAGTGAGTCCATACAACTATGTACCATTCTAGATCCAGCAGACCATCAGTCATAAAGATATAGCATTCCATGAGAATTCCATGGGTCCAATGTACCAGATCAGCATTGTATTCAGCCTCACATGGAGGCAACCATTATTGTAACATCAGTTGTATATGATCGGCTCTTGTATTTTAGAGCATAGGTCCAATTATTATTTTGACATTGTCATGAGCATGGGGATTCCTGCCTCATCCATATACATGTCACACATTATTTTTATCCCACCCATTGATGGGAACCATATTAATACAAAAACCAAAAGCCACCATGCCCTAGCCCCAAAAGCACCACCTCTACGCAGCAAATCCTATGATGTCCATCGACCATATGTTGAGCTCCTACCCTCACACATCAGGGGGCAATATATTAACCCAAAAATCCCCCACTCATCTCTCAATGTACTACACCACCCAAGGACACCATCTCACGACCCTCATATCACTCTATTATACCCCCACACCCTCAAAATAGCCTAAGGATGAATAAAAGGGCTTAAAACCCCAAAAAGGAGCCCAAAATACTCTCCTAGGAGCTAAAGCCCTTAAAAAGGGGATAAAACCCTAAAAGGAGCTAAATTTAAGGTGAAAGGGGATAAAATCCCAAAAAATGGGCTAAAGCCGTGACCAACGGGTTAAAACCCTAAAACCCGTTGAAAAAGCTATAAAAGGAGGGTGGGGGCTCACTCTCAAAACACTTCTCCCTTGCATATTGTTATGCTACCTATGGATGCCTTGAGACACCTTTTCCTCTCAAGCAACCCATTGCCTCTCCTCCATCTTCATTGAGCCATTGCTTCCCCATCCAAGAGAGGTGCTTCCACAAGCTAGGGCATGGTGGTCCATTTCCACCAGAGAAGGTATAGCTTGTCTTTCATGTTTTGTTTCTTTGCTTCTTAGTTTTCTTTGCTTTCTAACCAATATTTCATTTGCAGGTTTATGTTTAACATTGTTTTGTAGGGTTCATTATATCTTAGGATTTGTTTGTAGGTTATTGGAGGTGGAACCCTAACCCTTGTTTGCAGAGGGGTTCACTATTGCTTCTCTCTTCTTTCTATTCTTAGTTTACTTGTTGTCCATTTACATTCTATTTTCATTTTTTGCATTTACCCACTAGCAAGAACCTACCCTTCTATCCTATAGATAGAAGAGAGCCATTCCTGCCCCTGTAGCAAGGAGAAATCCCTGCTGCACCACCCATTCTGAATCATCACGCAGGTTTGCATTTTCTGAATGAGGTATCCTTACTTTGGCTGGTAACCAAAGACGTGGGAAAATATATATATATGTTAATAAAATGCTTAGGTGGTTACATTCGATTTTTTATTACACCTAACCTTTTTATATCATGCTTAGAGTAGGAAAATAAGCTCCTCAAAGAGAGCATTTACTTTCTGTATTTATGTTTTGTACTTAGCTATAATAAAACATTTTTTTTCATTAGTTAATTACATTTATTTTGTTCAAATAAATCATCTTAATTGTTCATTTGGATTTTATATAAAGATTGTGCTACTAAGGTTTTCTTATCAAGTTGACATGTTTTTACAGGGTATATAAACCAGAGATTATGGTGTTCTCGTATCCTCTCCTTGCCTTAAAGACCAGATCGAGCACACGTCCCATAGTTGGAGCCAGAATGTTACCACCAAAGTTGTACTTAGTGTTTTTTTTTCAAGTGAGCCTAGTGAATCGGACAAAGATAACTTGTTCGGACTTCAAAAGACCTTCAGTCTTACTTCTGGGAAGTGCTTGTTGTATTATATCACATGTTCATTCCCCCATGGGGGAATTGTAATAAATGTTGTAGCATGATAGTGTCTGTAAAAGACTCGGTCTCTTAGAGTGTATTTGTTAATTTGATCAGCCCAGGGTGTTTTTTCCCTTGGTTACTATTGGTTGTTGAATAAAGGACTAATAATTTCTGAGTTTTTCACTCCATACCTCCAAAGTTGGGGTGGTCGGCTTGGCATTTAGGCCTTTTGAGGTTATTAGAGTTTATGTCTCAATGTATAAACATGCTAGGCATCGTGGTCGAGTCATATGAACATGTCTAAATCCCCCTAGGTTTTTTCAATTTAAAAAAAAAAATATTTAATTTTTTCAGTGTTTGTTATTAAAATTTAATTTTTCCAAAACTTAGGCTATTTTTCAATAGTTTAATTGAAAATTTTGGTTTTTTAATAAAAGTGGGACAAATAATCAGTTTCAGTCATGAAGGTGCTCATTTTCAAGCTAAGAGCAACATGTAAACCCATGGACCCACGTTTTTTAGGTTTTGAGTAATTTTTTATCACTTAGGTTAGAAAACCCAAAAAAATCAATTATTGATGATTTTAATTAATAAATTGATGAATAATGGAGGAATTCCAAAATTCTAGATCAGTGGATTCTAAGCTAATTTGATTGAAATTAGTCAGATCTGAACCAGATTGACTAGATTTGACAAATCCTTGACTAAAGGAGGTGATCTGGATAGATCCATAGTTGATCTTCAACATCCTTTATGGGGAATTGCGCCCTCTCTCTCTCCTCCACACATGTGGGCTCTCTTGAAAGCTCTGTGGATTGATGTGCCAGTACATGGGTTGATGTATCAACTCAATCAACCCCTTGATTAAAAAGTAGACTCAATTCAGCTTCAAATCAGCATTGATTGACTCTCCCTCGGCTGCAATGGTCTGTCTCCTTGGGATTTGTGCTCCCCCCTGGGATGGATCTCTTGTTTTTTGTATAAATAAAGCTCAGGATGCCTCTTCCAAGCTAGTTAGAACTGGTATTGAGGTGTTGTTTCTCTTGTACTATGCTATTGTTTATTATTTTGGAATAAAGAAGCTTTGGAGGCAATATCTATGGTGTAATGCTCTTCATGTGTGGATGGTGATTATCAAATGCTTATGAGGTATAATATGTGTTATTTATCATTTTCTTTTGCTGGTTAATTATTGGAATTTAAGGAGAGAGATCCCTCCTATTAGGGTAAGAGTTTATTCTAGTTTGATTTATTCTCTTACTGCTGCTTGTTTAACATCTACTGGACTCATATGTATTTTAATTTTAATTGCATGCTTTCCAATTATCTCTTCCAGCAGCACCTATGTTTTAACCATCTATTTGTGAAAGGATTTCTAAGTTGCAGGTGATATTTCTTATAGAAGAGTTTGAGCTGGTTTGCATCTTCCTCATCTTCAAGATCTTCTAAATGAAATAGTCCCTTGGTGTTCCACTAAACAAGACTCCAAATACCAACTTTCTCAGGCTTCCAACACTCTTTCTCTCTCTTTCTCCTTCAAAAAAATCAATTTTCTTACCTGGTTACTATGTTCTAAATATTTTTTATCATTTGGATCTGTTATATCAAAGTAAAATATACATATATATTCTATTTCAAAGCTCATAGTCTATATCTCAATTCTGAAAAGTATCATTAAGCATCCTAGATCTAGCATAAGGAAATCGTCCGTTTTGCATGGCAAGTTAAAGAAAATGAATAGGTTGCATGCTCTAGATTTTATTTTATGTTTTAAAAATATTAAATCCAAAAATAAGTCCATATTTAATTGGCTGCACAAACATAAATACAAGATCCCAAGGAAAGCTTGCTTTCCTTGGTTCCTTTTTCACATGTTTAGCTAGTTTTAACTTAATCTTTTTTAAGTTAAGGTAGGCTGATCCAAAGGCACTCTTAAAGTGATTTTGGGAATATATTATTCTAAAATGTTTTCTGTTTTTTATCAGGTGTAACATAAAATAAAATAATATTTTGTTTTAAAGTGGCCTCAGGAGTGTTCAAATCCCCCCAGGGGTCTCCCCTTTCACTAAATTTTAAAAATTTTGCAGAGTTGTAAGATCTTGGTTTCATCTCATATAAGGACCAAGAGGTTTCTAATATTTAATATTTCCAATATTGTAACCAATAATAATAAAAGAAAATCTTTTTTTGAGTAGGCTCTTTTGAGCCCGCTCCCCATCCCCCTAGGGGGGATCTACGTCCGTTTCACCTTTTTTCCTTTTTCCCTTTTTCTGCTCTAGTTTAGTAGTGACATGTAGGATTGTATACTTTGATATAATTTTTTATTATTCCATACTTTAATTTCAAAAGTAATCATACTACTTACCCCACGACTTTCCGATTGACCCGCAAGGGGAAATAGATGCATGGTAGGACTAATTAGAAAATCGGTGTAATGTATATTTGTTTCCTTTTTCATAAATCATTTCATTTTCAATAATAAAATTAACCCCTTCTTGATTCCTTGATTGAGATCCACTTGGATCGAAAGAGGTTCCTGGAGGGTTTTCTTTTTAACAAGAACACATGTCTTAAAATCTACTAAAAATAACAAAGACTCCAGTGTGTATGCTCTGCACTTGGCTGCGGTTTGTCTGATCAGTAAAGCTACATCAAAATCACTTGAGTGACTAGATTAAATAGTATTCATCTCCCAAATTGACAAACCATCAGGCGAAAATCCAATGCCTCGAACAAACTGTAAGCGGTGGCAAAATACCCAAAGGAGTGGGAACAACTGGAAAGTGACCTCAAGGCACCGATCTCTCTCACACCCTGATGGGTGTGATATGAACAATAGTCTCTAAGAATCCATTCCATCCCACAAACACCTTGCGGGTAGCCATAAAAGTTCACTTTTCGACATACTCCAGGTACCCCTTGGGTATATCTGGGGTCCCCTTTTTGCCTAATTTAATTCATTCACATTCCACATTAATTCAAAATCTACCAATAGACATTTGTAAAACATTATTTCAAGTGCATGCAAGAACATTATTTTCTCTGTTGACTCCATTTAAGGCATTGGTGATTCATTTCTTTTGATTATATATATATTGAGTGTCATTATTGTGCTTATATGCTTTAAATCTTGCATCTTGTTATCTTTTGTTTCCACTGGTTAATTTCAAAGCTCCTAAGCAACTTAATCAATATAAAACTATCACACTAAGTAATTATCCTTAGTAACTTAATAGGTTCTACCTCCCTTGGCTTCGTTAGGAGTTGAGCCTAAACATAGGAATCAAGAACAAGATGACAACCTTGACTCGAGACTTTCCCCTAGGGACACACTGAGTGGCTTGAAGATTTCTTCCATGTAACCTAGATGTGTGAAAGGTGTCAACAAGAACAACGGAGAACATTCCTGTGGTTGTCCTCCTGAGTGGGCCACACAGGGGCTTCACTTGTTGACCAATATCCTATCCCGTTAGTTCATATTGTGGGTTTTAAAATTATTAAAAATTGAACCAATATATTGCAGGTATTGAGGGGATGAGGGGTTTAAGGTTGGGGTGGGTAGGGTGGTTTATAAGGATTGAGGTATAAAAATGGGTGGGGAGGAGGCTTTAAGTATTGGGAGGGGGTTTCAACAAAAAGAGTTTAGGTAAATCTCTTTGAAAATTAAGGGTATTCTTTAATATCCCACGATTGCATGTGCTATGTGAGTTGTTCACTAAGCAAAGTCCCCGTGGTGGGCCAACAATAAAAAAAAGTCTTTGAGGACAAGCCATGCATGTGCCCTTGTCAAATTATATGCACATTACTCCCACCATTTCCAAAAATTGGTCAAGTTTCAGGCCTCCCTTATCCAACTTTGGAAACCTTCCCTTGAATTCGAAGTCACTACCATTGAGGAGATCCACCCTCCAGTTTCTTCCTTGACCACCACAACCATTTACATTATCTATAGCTCCACTATTCCATCTATCTCCTCTCCCATGGAAGATCCATCTGATATATCCTGAAGCCACTGTCAAGATGATGGAGAGATATGTAAAACCACAACTGGTTTTGCCCCATTTCCTTTCAACCATGGTGTGGAATTGGTTCTTCCCATAGAAGGATAGATTTAGTTACCCCACCTTGCCAATGATCTTTGTCTTAGCAAGGGGGCACATTCTTCACTGACTCAGATGGTCGGCTCTTGAATAATCCCTACAATGGGATTCACCTCAAGAGATTCTATGCCTGATACCACCACCATGAGTCACTTATAGTGTAGATTTTATTTTATTTTTTACATCATTCTTACCATGGTTCAGTGACCGCTCCATTCATTGTTCCTCTTCTACTCATATTGATTCCATTCTAGAGCTCCATTGCATCATTTTCATATGAGAAGGTAGATATTATCCCTGCCCCTACATCACTGGGAGCCCAATGGACAGTGCAGTACCCTATCTGCACATGCACATAGTATGTTGCATGTATGATATAGATACCACCATGCTAGCATACTGTCAGGTCCTTGGACCTGCCCTGAAGGTTGAGGCCTCTTCCTATCTCCTCGATTACCCAACGCTCCTAGGTCGAGAAATGAACTTTAGTTTGCTTCCCTCCCTACTGATTCCTTAGTCCATTACCCAGAGTCATGTCAGTTTGTTTGTCGCCATGCAAATCACACATGTACGTTGAGCTAGATCTATACCCATAGGCCTCCATTTGGTCTAGTGTTTCCCCATGCACCATTTCACTAGGGGAAGCACCATTAGCTGCTAGTCAGAGTCATCCAAAGTCTGTTGGATACACCCCTCACACCTCCAGCTTCAATTTTCCATTCTCTATCTTTTGATGTGACCATTGTCTCATGTTTAATACTTGATTATCTAGACCTATCACTGGAGGTCACCTTGATTTGTGTACCTCCATGTAATTTTTCCTCTACATGTTTTGGCATGTTAATGAGCCATCTGCTCCATCCATACTATAGACACTGTCCCGCAAGGAGGCACCATTAGTGCCCCTTTCTTGACCATTTCCTGGGGCCACTTCTTGGAAGTTACCTTGATTTACATTCCCATTTATTTTCATACAAATGTCTCTGGACCTGTACTTACATCACAGTCTAGTCTAGTACATCCACTGCAAATCACACGGGTTCTGAACCATTTCTTAGAAGACACATAATTTTGTATGCATTTGGCATATAACTGGTATCGAACTTGTACTTGTTGCAATATCATATCACCCTCTCATTTTATTATTATGCATATAATAGTCCAATCCATCCACCCCAAGTTGGTGCAGATTGGTCACACGAGACTCTTCTGACCTGTATCCAAAAGCCTCCTTGATCTATGTGCCTCTACCACACCGATTCATGTGCCTCTACCATGATCCATCCCACACATGTATTTTTATGTTCAAGAGCCACTTTCTCCATCCATACTGCCCAGATGAGTTTTGTACTTATATCCATTGTACTGAAAAGGGGGCCACCATCAGTACCCCCGTCGATTGGTTGACCACACTAGAGTTTCTGTTAATCTCCTTTCTGACTCCTAAAAGAATGAAAATATCGTCGAGTGCATTTTCTTCCTATCCTTCTCATTAAAGTATCGAAAATGTTGTCTACATTGCGTCATTTATCTCCTTTTGCGAACTATGAAGAATACCATATGAAAAGGACCACCTTAGCACATTCAAGCCAAGACCGTTCCCCTCTGCATCCTTTTATGCTTTCTCGAGAAGAGGGGTTGCACTTTATGAAAAATATCATCATGGGTTGTCTTTAAGGTCTTTTCCATCCTTCTCATAAATAAAAATATCATCAAGCAAACTTGGTTTCGTTCATGCTCGTAAAAGTATTTGAATGACCGTATAGTCAGTACAGGTTTAACCTTTTCTGACCTGATTGGACTACCAATGGCAAAGAAATATCTCATTCCCTAAAGGATGGGTGACCTCTCCTATGTACACTGTTATCCTCTTTTAGGCATAGGAGACTATCAATGAAAAAGAGACCCCACTAGAGTCTTCTTCATGTTTTTAGACTCTCTAAAATTGAAAGCAACATTGAGCATTTACTTTCTCGGGCTTGCTGAATATCCAATAGATCATACCATAACAATGTCTCTGGACACCACCCCACAGATAACAGTTCCACAACATTCCCACTTTGGTTCGCCTTTGTTCAGAGTATCCTGCAATGTTTCTTCCTTGGATCCCATAAATACCAAAAGTGTCTACCTTCACTAAGTATTTCCCATATGTATTTACATTCATAGTATTACAACTATTATCCCTTTCCCATGAGTTAGTTTCATTTGCTGCCTGGTCCACCCTTCTGTCATACTCTGAACAAAGGAAGTTTGAGTCTTCCATGATTCCTTGTCACTGTTCAAATCCTCCCCCTCCCCCCCTGTTCAGTGGGTCATATTGCTTCACATATTTTAGTTATATCCCTCGCACTTCTAGTCAAGGAAACACCATTTCCTTGGTCAGTTGCAGGTCTCCCTCTTTCGATGACAACACACATATTCCAGAGGATAGACCCAAAGGTCCCTATATCCTAGTTTCATTAACCTCATTTATGATTTACTTGGACCACTTCAGAGGAGTCCTTAGTTCCTCTCAGGATGGTTATTTCTCACGTGCTGAACTCTAGCTACATCATCGCACCATTGAGATTCGTACATTGTATTGGTCCATGCAATATTTGGTTGAAGACCCCAGATGTCACCTAAATCTAGCACATTGATGAGTCTATTTGAGGGACCCCAACAAGTTCATGTCCCTTGTGATTTTTGAGTTGCATTGGAGATAATGTTTACAATCCCCAGCAGTGCTTATGTATAGATTTATGATTGATGCACCATATTTGTACCATAGAGACTCTGACTCTTTGTTAATGGGTTCCTACAACTATGTACCATTCGAGATCCAGTAGGTTGTCAGTCATGAAGATATAGCATTCCATGAGAATTCCATGGGTCCAATGTAGTATTTCTTCATATCAGTACTGTATTCATCCTCTTCTTGAGGAAACCATTATTGTAACAATAGTTGTACATGATCAGCTCTTGCATTATAGAGCTTAGATCACATTATTATTTTGACATCGTTACGAGCATGGGGATTCCTGCCTCGTCCATATACATGTCACCCATTATTTGTATCTCACCCATTGATGGGAACCATATTAATACAAAAACCAAAATCCACCATGCCCTAGTCTAGGAAGCACCACCTCTCCTAAGAAAATCCTATGATTTTCATCGGCCATATGATGAGATCCTACCCTCACACAACAGGGGGAAATTTGTTAACCCAAAAAAAGCCCCAATGAGCTCTACATGACCTACACCACCAAAAGACATCTACATACAACCCTCATTTGACTCCCACACCCTTGGTAAGGCTCAAAAATATGAAAAGGGGCTTAAAAACCCCTAAAAAGCGCTAAAATAGCTCTCATAGGGGATAAAACCTCCAAAAAGGGGCTAAAACCCCTAAAAGGAGCTTAAAACCATCAAAGGAGCTAAGAATTGGGAGAAAGGGGCTTAAAACCAAAAAAAGGGGCTAAAGTTCTAATCAGGGGCTTAAAACCCTAAATATCAAAGAAAAAGTATAAATAGAGGGGTGGGGGTCACTCTCAAAACACTCCTTCTCTCCCTATCATTATGTTTCCTGCATGATTTCCTTGAGACCCTTTGCCTCTCAAGCCATTCACCCTCCCTCTCCTCCATTGCTCTATAAGCCAAGCTTCCATCCCGAAGAGAGAGAGGTGCTTCCAAATCTAGGGCATGGTGGCCCATTTCCACCCAAACAGAAGGTATAATTTTGTTTTGTGTCACTTTAATTCTAGTTTTCTAACATATTTTGCTTGCAGGCTTGTTGTCTAATGCTTCGCTGTAGGTGTCCATTGATCTCTTGCAGCCATATTTCTTTTTCTAACTATGTCATGCAAGGTTTCATAGCTTGGACCTAAACCTATTTGCAAGTTCTCTTCCAAACAATAGGAACCCTACCATTCCATCCTATAGACGGAAGGTAGTCGGTTCTGCACGTAACCAAGGTTTTCCCTAAGCTACAAATCCTCTCTCATTCTATCCCTCACCTATGCTTCTACCTACCATTGAACCCGACCCATTTTTCTCTCCTCCAAATTGTTGACACCATCCCTCTCTCTCTACCCCTTTCCTCCCTCTCTCCTCCTAACCCTCTCTCTCTCTCTCCCCTATACTCCTATAACTAACTACCTCTCTCTCTCCCCCCCTGTACTCCTATAACTAACTACCTTTCTCTCTCTCTCTCAATATCCCTCTCCCTACTCTCTTTCTAATTACACTACTTGTCTCCAAACCCATAACCATACTAATATATTTTTCTCCCCCCCATACCCCTAATAACCTCCCCTTACCTCTTTCTCTGCCTTTATCTCTCTCTCAACCCCTTACTAATATACCTACCCTTAACCCCCAAAGATTTATATTTCTTGATACTCCCTAAGAACCCCTACTCTCTCTCTCTCTAACAAACACATATTCAACCCCATACTCCCACCAATACAACTAAATCCCCTCCTCTCTCTGTATATACCCCCTCTTTACTTAACGCTTACTAAGCCCCTCTCTCTCTCTCTCTCTCTCTCTCTCTCTCTCTCTCTCTCTCTCTACCTAACCCTACTCACCCTCTCCCCCTCCTCCCTAAGGACATGGATTATTTCTCTCTCACACACAATCATCATCATAGTACCACACCTTATAATAAAATTCCTTGTCCCTATATTACTCTCTGTCCTCCTCCCCCTAACCCTCTCTCTCTCTCTCTCTCTCTCTCTTTATTTCTCTCCCCTACTCCACCTATAACTAGTCCCCATTTTTTTCTCTCTTACCCAAACCCCTTATACTTTCCCTATATCCCTCTCTCTCTATCCTTAAACCCACCTCTCTCTTCCATACTCCTAAAACTAACCACCCATTGCACTACATCTCTCTTTATCCCACTATTTATAATCCTCCTCCTTCAATATCCCCCACTCTTTCTTACCCCCCTTGTCTCTCTCCATACCCAACATCCACCCACTCATAAGTTATACCCCCTTGTCTCTAGCCCACTTACTCCTGCCCAAACCCATATACCTTTTGTTGTATAACTCATCCCCCCCCATAAACCCCATCCTCCATACCACTAATAGATTCCCCCTTATATCTCTCTCTCTCCCTCCCAACTCCCTACTCCACCTACCCTTAACCCCCACCCCTCTCTCTATATCTCTCTCTCATTATCTATTTCACACACACTGACTTATCTACTCCCTCCTCAAAAACTAGCATCTATCCTCCCTTGCTATTTCTCTACCCTCTACCCCTAACCCTTACATAACCCCTTTTCTCTCTCCCACCTACTCCTCCACCTACCCCTAAAGCCCACCTCTATCTCTCTCCCAAAATCCCTTAAAAGTTTTGCTCTCTCCCTCTATCTTTACCCCT